>LUCH01001341.1:0-33847 GCA_013368495.1 Paragonimus heterotremus
TGTGGTAGCCGAGACTATCTGGGGCTGAATACTGCGTGCAAATGAGTGTTTTTGTGTCAGGTTTGGTTTACATGCTTGACCCGTGTATTGCTCTGTCTAATAAATAACCCTTGTGCCATCCGCGTTCTTGGATCACAACACTAGTTTACCGCTTTTCGTCCAATGCGCAACAGTTGACTAAAATACACAAAACACATGACCGTGATATTATAGTCTAACCAATTTCACGTTGGTTTTGTAATCACTGCTTTGCTATTCATGAAGTGAAAGTTACAGTTCTCATGTGAACAGTACACTTAGCGAATTTAATGTCGAATTCTACGCTCACAACAGCCACTTCCCTCAGATGGTACTCGGTCGTGAAATTGAAAAGTGACCAGATGTACTTACATTCCCTTTATAGAACTCGTAATGAAAACTGCTCCCTTTTAAGTCTAAAAACCGTCTGTTCTGTTAGGCGGTCTATTAACACGGTAGTTTTATTACACATTTTGTCTACTAGGGGGACTATCAGTTTTTAATGTTATTCCAACTTTTTTTCGTCTGCATTCAACCTAAAATGTCTAAGAAACGATGAAATCGCTAAAAGCCCAAACATGTCAGTTCAGAGAAGATAAACTTATAATAACTGTTACTAATCACATCTATAGCTTAGCGACTAACAGTGGATTACGAATGTTGTCTTAAAATATGAAGCAGCACAAGGTATAGAAATGTCAGCCAAATATGGTTCACATATTTGTTGCAAAAGAGGTCTGGTGAAACCCGTCTTATGATTGTAAATTCAGCGTTATCTGTGACGATCCTTTGATATATTAACTATGAATGCACGATAACTGTGTGGTGATCAGGATAATCCATGCTCATCGACTCGCTAGTTGAAGGTTGATGGTTAGATTGAGTGACATTGGTCAAAATGTTGATTTGAATGAGCATTTCCATCGAGATGAACATAACAAACTGATGTTATTGTGTTCAGTTACCGTAAAGATATTCGATTTAAAAGTAAAGCGTAACTAACTAGCAAAAATATGCAAACTGTTGTCTTCTGTTTTTTGGTTTACGAATGACTGCAGTATCGAAATAAAACACAAAATTACCAATCAGCGAATATTTGTTAATTTGACAAAAGGTTTGCTACAAATGAAAGCGCGTGCAAGTGACTTTGATCGTCTGACCAATATCAGTGACTCCGTCGGCATATGACAGAGGAGGTGTCATCACAAGGCGTTGCAATACACTAGTGAAGAAAGTTGACAAACGTAAATGAATACCTGATCGGGAGAATGAGTTTTAGTTTGCCAATGATGAAGGTATTGGTTATTATGAAACTGTCAAGTTGTTGATATGAGTCCGTGTAAAATGTAACCCGCTAGGGTTTACAAATGCGATGAACCAATTATTGGTTTCAAAATGGGCATACTAAAAGCACATAGTTGTGAATATCTCCAATTCATATAACCGAGGAAGAGGTACGGGCCGTGCTAATTACCTACTGTCATTCATGCGATGAATGTATCTTTTGTCTAGTTGTGAAGCCACGGAATGCTGCTTGAATTTTTGTAGCAGCTAGATTAGGATCAACGATCGTCTGTTTGTGTTCAGAAATTGCACTGGTACGAGCAGGAGAGTGCGTCTTATTGGACTGCCTCAATTTTTTTCTCGTCACAAATCCTCGGTAGGTGGCTTGTATGCGCGTTGCCGCTTGTTCGGCGTTTTCCTTATTGAGATCTTTTAATGGACTTTCGTAGAGTTGGTTGTGCTTTTGATCAAAGCTTGATTGCCTGTTGGACTTGTTTCGATCGCGTATTGCAGAGGAGTGCAATGCTTTTCTTGTTTGATAACCGCGAAAGCCAGCCTGGATGATTGCCGCTGCTTCGTTCAAATCTTTATGATCACGATTTTGAAGGGGTGATTGATAATGGTCACTAAAGTCTCGAGGTTTGGAAGGAACGCTCGAAATGGATTGCGATTCTTGGCCAAACGAGCATAAGTTGGAATCTCGTGTACGCAGGGGTGTCACTGTGCTAACGGGGATGCGATTAGAATGAGTTGTTTCTTGTAGATTCCGTTCATTCTGTGTATGCATTTCACGTCTCGGAGCAGCCGATAACTTTTGTTCTAACAACGCCCTGCGGGTCATGTAGCCACGAAAACTTGCTTGAATTTTTGCCGCTGCTTTATCAGCTTCAGTGCTTTCTCGAGACTTTGCTGGATACTGTGAATAAATGTCTGGCTGATTGCTTAAAACATCTTGATTCTCCGGATGCAGCTCCTTCCGAACCCTATACCCACGGTAGCCGGCCTGAATACGTGTAGCTGCAAGGACCGGGCTAATATTTGTTGACCGGTCATCCGTATTTGTACTAGCTGTTCCATATGTACTGGAGGAATCACGCTTAACAGGCAAACCTATTGAACAGTCACCACTGTGATACAACTTCCTCACACGATACCCTCTATACCCTGCTTGAATCTTGGTTGCAGCTCTGTCAGGGTTTAAGGAAGGTGTGGATGTTTGCGCTTCACTTCCAGAGGATGAGACATTCCTCGTTGCTTCACCACAGCCTCGCATATTCACAGATTTCTTCGGCACCTGTCAATGAAAGAAAACGGAATAGTGATTGCGGATGGTATAACAAACAGTAACCAATGAGCAATATAAACGTTATGACAAATTTTTGTACCAAATAGGGACAGAACACGTCGAGTGCAAGCGGTCTTCGTACAATTAATGGCCGGACGCATAAGAAAGTCGACTGATGACAAAACGGGTTTAGGACTCATTTTTGATTCAGACAGGCTTTGCCTGGTGAGTTCAAACAAGAATGAAACCAGTCGTGTTATGTCGATTTGAGGGTGAGCATACTGCAACACAGCTACCACCGTTGTAGCCATAGTCCTTATATGTTGGCGATTCAGCGTGGATTGTCCAACTACATTAACTCTGTATTGAACTAGTTAAAATATAAGCCGGGAGTTACTTTAATAGTTACATTTACTGCACTTGTACATGAAAATGTATTACTAATGAACATCTCGTGTTTGTAAACATTCAAAACTGAAGCACTGACTGAAAGACTTGGAGATAATATGTCGAAACGCAGATCACGTGGGGTTATCGCATCATTAATAAAAAAATGAAAATCCACTTATCATTTACCCAAATTCAGCAAACAAAACTATATGTTGAATGATCTTCTGAATTATGAGAAAGAAATTGGACTACTACACTACGATAATATTTCAACAGAATTTATGGTTTTAATTTGCTGAGGGCTAGTGGCATACGCGTAAATGAATCTCATTACGTTGGTTTACAGCAGTGAAGCAAACTAAACGAACAATCTGATACACAGCGGTGTAAGTCCAGGCGCAGGAGATAAGAGAAGTCAGAATGGACCTTCCGTGGAAATCTCTCGCAAGCACTCATATTCTAGATACAATTTACTCAAATGAAAGTGAACGTTAAGTACCGCTGGTTTTGAGTAGAAATCTTACGGACCTGAAAGAAAAAGGCATATATTTTACTGTGACAAATGCATACAGCATGCAATTATGTCGTTTAAAACCGAAATTGATAGAGACATCCGAATAATTTACATAATCGTGGGGGGGGGTAATTGGTATTTATTCATTCGTGGGCTGTGATAACTAATGATAGCATCAGTGAATCGACGGTTGTTGAGCTGTGAGGACAGCCTACTCTGGATTATGAGGTAAATTCCATGATGAATACTGATAAAATTTAGAGCACAAAGCAGTCTGTAATCTACCATATGATTTTGTGTGACTCGATATAGCTTTTAATGCATCAGTTAATGCTGATACGAAAAAACCTGTTTGCAGAACAATCTGTTTTTGAAAATTTAAACTGAACAGAATAAATTAATTTCCATTGAAAGAAGCTAAATTTGTTTGAAAACAACAAAAAATGTAGGCATTTTGAGGCATACTGAGCGACGAGGTTATATATAGTAACTGTGGAACGTCACATGAATTGTACAGTTAACAGTGAAAGATACAAGCAACAATAGCAAACAGTCTATCTCGTGGGTGGAACGAATAAATGCAATCCGAAAGGTACATTCGAACATCCATGCTTATAACATCTAAAGCAAACGGAGTAATGTGAATTATAAAGTTATCTTAAATATTGGTGAACAAATGTTTCAACCTTAAGAACTGCAAAAGCCAACATGTTTGCAAGAAAAAAGAGTATCAATTACTTTAGAAATAATTGAACAGGTACAAAGGTGGTTTACTACGGGGGTGATACTATATCAGTAGGCTAATGTTGCGTTGATAAAACGTCTTAAAAAGTCGATCAAGCATCTCAGCTAAAACAAGAGCACCTTCTTTCTAAGTGAACATCAAATCGTACTTGATAATGTTACTTCTTTAAACCCAATAGCGTGGTCAGTCAGGGTAAAAGTTGTTTTTAATAACTGTATTGAAACTTACGGTGTGGTCCAATTATGACATGAAACAGGTAAGCTGGACTGTCAAAGTAAAAGTTATTGTCCCAAGATTAATTGTTAAATTGAGCGAGTTATTTAAGTCCTCTTCACATAAAAGCGATCATGAGTTTGGGGAAGAATACACAAACATATTTGACCCATCTTGCGAATCTTGGATCTGATCAGACGGATAAGGCTTAAAGTCAGTACGTTGCTACCCGTTTTTGTGAAAACTTTTCTTTCTTCCGTGAAACCCTTTTTAACTCATACTTCCGACGGCTCTGTCAAGAAGCTCTTGTCACATGAAATGATTGACTAAAACGGAAGCTGATGTAGGTGTACTGATCAAGCGGACTGAAAAGGGACGTAGAAATCAGAAGCTGACCAACACCAAAGATGTGATACGTTTTCTTGATGTCACTTCCGATAGTATGCTTAAAAATACGTTTAAAAACATTAGTTATACTCCTGTGTTGAGAGTGAGTTTGATAACCCATAGGTCATATCTACCTAATGTAGTAGGCTTGGATGCACCTAAGACAACACTATTGTTGGTGAACTCATGTGCAAGTTTTAAACTATGTAGAATCCACATCACCAAACAAACCAGATGAATTTGTATCGAATAAGTTTAGATCACTATCAAAGATATACAAAGACAGTTAAACACCCATCAGGTGAAAAACTAAACAATGTGCAATAATGGGTAAATACGGTACACATGGGTATAATGTAAACGAAAGAGGAGGCTAGCAGGATCCGTGAAAACTGTTTTATACACAATCGAGCTACAGGCAAACTTCCAACAGACATTATGAATCGCCGCTAATATGGGGGTTTATAATCTAGGAGCTACTGAAGAATTTTATCAACCTGGAACGGTTGATCACCATCAACGTGTGAAACGTTTTTAATAATATTCACGTGATTACAAATTTTTGATGGTGAGACCCCTTTTTGTTTTGACTAGTTTTGGAACAGAACTAGACCGAGCGGTTCAAAAATTCTCTCAGAGTAGAAAATCGTGATACTTTTGGTTATAATTGTGATCATCTGGTTTTAGTAAAGCAACGTAAAACAACCGACTAACCGGGGGGAGGTTTTGATCGACGCTGAAGGTTCACCATGGGGGATTCATCTGTTGATGGTAACAAGTCTATAGCTATGATCCACGGTTGACTTCAACATTCATTTTATCCATCTGAAGTTATTTAAGTTCAGTAAGATGGTGACGAATGTTCTGAAAACTGTCAATAAGCTGAGTGATATCACTTGTTGCCAGAACATACATTTCGGCGGACGATGATTATAGTAACAAGGAATCATCAAAGTGATCACACGTCTGCCATTTTTATGATCTAGCCTTCATCCTTTAATCACTCAAACCCATTGTTTTTGTCTCACAGTCGACGTAACTCTACGTTTTCCTAAGTGGCTCAGGTTCCGAGCGCTGAATAAATGCCTGTTTAGAGCAACATATTTAGTGTTTGATGTGAAAAAAATTGTGGTTTTCAGGCTCGTCAATTCCTAATGTGTTTCTGAATCCGTTTGTTGTGCTTATCGTTTGTCTGGTTTTCGTAGTTGGTTCATTTAGTCATTCGGATAAGGGATGTGTCCATTCATGAATGTTTTTACCGGCAGGTTCCAAATTGTGTAGAATAAACTTACGCAACACGATCGACCAACACTGTAGGTTTTGTTCAGCTATGCCATATGAGACGTTTGCTTATTTTTACTGTACAATAAGCACACACAGATTGATTATGGTAACACTGTCAAACAGAAGTGACAAAGTCCGGAATTCAGCTAACAATTTCGAATATGCTGATCCTGATAAGTTTCCATCCATTACAGAGAACTAGTTTGGATAAACGTCTACTCACCAAAGAAACCGCGATACAAATAATTTGTTCTTGGACTTTGAGCTCTATTTCTTTGATTAGTCGACGAACAAGTCAACGTGTATCGTTGCCCCAAAAGGCAACAACAGCCAATCGGTACCAGACTACAGAAAGAAGAGGCGCAGCTACAGCGGAACTTCTCTCAGATATGTTATTGTGACCCGTCAAATACTACTGCTTCAACTAAGGGAAAAACCCCCAAGAATAATTCTGACATTTGCTCACAAGCCGCCTGTTCAATTCGTCGTGTCAGACAGTAGATAAGGTTGCTGACTTCTCTTACGTTGCCAGTTGTACGCTTGAGGTTTTCCAGTTTGCGCACAACTACATGTTTAGCTGATTACCGCTTGACTGTTGGGCTCGTTTGACTTAAGGGTGCTTTGATTTTGCTATTCTTTAGAGAGTATGTTGTTTGTGAAGTGTTTGCTGTTTGCCTGTAAATCCGAAAATCTAAACGGGTGTTACGTAACTTGCAAGAAAACCATAAAGCGACGTTTGCTTTGGGTTTCAAATTTGACGTATCTGTGACCATATGTACTCTTTCATGAGTATATGGATTAGGTTCACTTTCACTCGTGGATAATTCGATGATTTAGACATACGCTTATTCATTGCAAGCTTCGTCCTGTTGTAACGAAAAGACGTTCAATAAAGCATAATCTTTATTGCCCAGCTCGCTAGTTACCATGCCACAAGCGCGCTCGCGTTTTTGAATCACAATTCCAGCCTATAACACCCCCCAGTTTCCCATCACACGTCGTGTGCACTTCTGCTCGGCTTATGTTCGTGATCACCGCTTCCTAGGGGGGCTTTCTGTTTGCTATTTTTCGTCAGTAGGTCCGATTTTGTTGAGCGATGGCTATTCTGGTCGCTCCTGTGGGCTTTGACCATAGTCCACAACCATGTCGAGATATTCCACTGAGTGTCTGGACACTCGCACCTCCTGCCTGATAGTCCGCCACACTGTCATCATTGCTGAGGCGATATGCTCATTATTGACTGTTGTTCAAGGTGTTTACAGTTTACTTATAAGAAACGACAGCGGTTGCACTCGTTTGAAGAAATGTGATTTTTTAAGAAGAGACAATCACAAAATATATGGGTTTCGGCTAGATTCGAAACAGCGACAGAAACAGTACGCCTAAACTTAGCAAGTGTTCCATCTCATGTGGACTTCACTGACTGATCCAACAGACTGGCTGTCCAGGCAGAATTTCTCGATCAGTTCACGCTGGAATTCACCATCGAAAGTGTATTACTGATACGTAGCCTGACAGATTTGATAATATAGAAGAGACCGCATTGGGAAATATCTGGACTTTGGCTGGATTGGACTATCATGAGGTGATGTGCACACGTTGTTTAAACAAATAAGTAATGTGGTTAATTGCTTGCATATAAGAAGAAAAACAGGGTTCTTTATTATTACATTTAGTCTGCTACACAACTAATATGAATTTCTACACTAACGTCGCAAACGTGACCTTCATGAGTGTCGTCTTTCTTTGAATTGCTGAAGCCATTTGGTTTTATCGTCTTTCAGTGTACGGTGGCCCCTTGTCGGTCATTTTTTAGACAACGACAGGTACATGTGCAAGTCAATCATAGTTACCCCACTGCTAACCGGCATTTTTAGTGGAAAACGTTTTGGGAAACACCTTTTGGTACTGCCATCCACCGTTTTGGCATCAAGAATAATCTCCCTGCTGCAGGAAAAACGGTAGGTCCGCTTTCTGTTGGCATCTTGTTTGCGGAACTATTGGTTTTTGATAACTTCATCATCGTTTCCATTCAGGAATACCATTCCACAAAATGGTGAATTACAACCGTTGTTCCTGACCAATCTAGCTGACAGGTCACTGAGCGGGTATTGTGAGATTATATAGTTGATTATCAACTGATCAGACTTACGGGGTATCAGTCGTAAGATCACCCATTCAGGTTGAATAGGACAGCTAAATAACCGCTTGTGTAACAATAGTAAGCAAAGATAAGCATGTTAATTAAGATAAATGAGTGCTAGTGACAAGATGTTTGTCTGCCCGGATGATACGTCGAAAGCCTCAAATCCTCATCCCAACCGACAGTCAGTGTTCAATGATGAACCCCCATCCAGTTCGATCATTATTTGACACTTCGGTCTTTGCATACCGCTGTAACTTTGGCGGTCAGTTAGTCCGCTGATACATGTTTTACGTGTGACCGTCATGGAACCAAACATTATCCATCCTGCACTTGACGGCACTCTTTGGGAAGCCAGTGATGTATTTTTATGATCTGCAAGTCGTGAGAGTGGAATCTAAGAGACGGTGGCTGTGTTCAGGAGGTGGCTTTGATACAGAAGTCCTATTTGGCAACATTTATCCAACCTTACATCTGTTAGTCGAGAACTGACACTGTTTACAAGATGGCTCCATTACACAATGTCAATAATATCGAGATTGAACACTTCCAGCTTGTTAAGAGACAATAATCGGTCAGTAGAAACCCTTAATTCCGATGCCTTCTAAATGATGTTTTACAAGAGATGACGAGCGGTGGCGAACTAAAAGTTATCACAGGTGACACGAGTTACACCGAAGCCGAATCAGATATGATGTTCGGTTAATAAAAGTAAAGTAGCAGTAATCAGTATGGTTGGATGTTTGTGATTAGACTCACCTGAGAGTCACGAAACCGGTAAATTTGATTAGGATAATCACAAAACTGTAAAACAAGCAAAGAATGGGACTAGAAATATGTGTGCGTTTCGTTAGAAAGATCGCTCATGTACACAGATGGGTTGCTTACTTTCGCTCCGGTACGAAAACGATTGTCTCCAGCCTAGTCTATCCACTTTTGAGAGAAATACTTATGTTGTATACGAATGGCAAGCCATACTCGTATCACACTGCCGAAGTTGTTCCCATGCCCACTTGCAGAGTACAGCTAGAGTCATTTGAAGGTCAACACTGAAAGCTCACAAGCGCCCGAAACGGCACACGTGAAGTGGCAACTCCTAAAGCCGCTGGATAGTTTAGCATGCAAAAAACTGCAAATATAGGAAATCGCCCGAACCGGATAAACGATTCGTGAACGTGTGTACTCAGTTTCAAGTGTGTCAGTCAACAATTCTAAAATAGCTTATCCCTAAAGTTTACAGAAGGATGAAAAACCTGAAAGTTCAGTTAAAGAATCCAACCAAATTCACTGGTTTATCCTGAAATGGAAATACGTTTGCAGTTAAACTCTGAGTCTATCAATCATAAGATCACTGTCTTCTGTATACCACGACTATCGTTGTCATTTTGTAGAAGGTGGATACTTTCACAATTCCTTTTTTAAACGTTGCAGCAACTCGGACGACATTATCATATTCCTTCAAAGATAGGCGGGTTCAATACAATAATATTCCGATTGGTTGTGAACCAATCTGATTAATTTGTAGATCAAATTGTGAGAAGGCGCTTATGATTAGTTTTCTGACATTTCTGAAGAAACCAAAGTACACTGTTTAAAGTCACATGATGAAAGGTTGAGGTGTACCAAAAGATGCGGGTAGAAAGTTTGAAAATGGGTAAACACAGTAATTTGGCGCCAATAGGTTGATCTCCTTTGACTGTAGACACAGGTAATTTGCGAGTCTGATTAAAAACCCTCAATTCGGCGGCGTTGTAAGTCCGTTTCATCGAAGAGACATGCAGCTGAGGAGAAGGTTACATAGACAGAACTGATAGATCATTGATCTCAAGAATGAAGGAACATGTGCTTAAGTGGATTCACAAACAGGTCTCAAAAGTGAACACCGTAGTCACAGAAAATCTTAATTCCCAAGCTTCGTCGATTAGACGACACATCCTGTCAACTGGTCACAACGTGGACTTGACCTTAGCCTTCTCCATTATAGTGCGTCATCACAATCCACGGTTCCTAAAATTTGCGGAAACCGTCGCGATAAGCCGGTCCAAACCTGTGTTATGTGTACCAAAACAATTATTTGTGAACCTGAGGTTGTCACGGTCCTAAGTCGTAGCGAGTGTCATTCAGGTCAAACGATTGGACGTTTTTGTTATTTTTCGTTTCTTTGTTCATACCTCCACCCCAAATGCTGTGCACGTTAAACTGAAAGTTTCTCGTTTTGTTGGCTATTTGTTTCCGACGAACCAATACCAATCTACCAGTATTCGTCTTCTGACTTTTATTGTACAAATTAATGAAGGGATATAAGTGTTCTAAATTATTTAAGTGTCAATCTTATCAGTAACTATCATTTTGTTGTTGACCATTTGCTTCACGACTGAAGAAGGAAAATGTCTCTAGAGATAGCCCGTACTAATTGTTTTTCCAAATGTTTTTCCATTCAACACACCGTTATGGTTCTAAGAAATGAAAATTCAAAACAGCTCGGTCATAAGATTAAAAGGAATTTTTTGGTAGATCTTAGCTGAACTGGGGTAACGTGTGCTAGGTCACAATCGTCACTGGTTATTGCAAGCTAGCAATCAAATTCAATTTTTTTCTGTTTACATTCAAACTGTTCAACTGGCATTGTTTGAAGCTTTCAGGCTTGAATCGACGACGTTTAAATACATTTACAAAGTGTGATTGCAGCTTTCTAATTCATCATATTCATTTAGAATACAAGCCCTAGGTATGAAATTCCGTTTTCATTCAAACTCATCATCAGGTAAACCTTTCTTTATCAGGTGTTTATGGATAAGTTGTGAACTTGATGAGCATTAGTTTGAAAACCTCGTAACGGGCTTAGCTGAGTCAGTGGATCTGCTGATACAAACACAACCTTGTGAAAGGGAAGTTCTGGCAGACCGATGTTCTTGAGAGGCAAAACAGTATCGACCCTTTTCACTGTCATGTCCAGTGCTCAAGATGTCTAAACTTAACTGTTGACCATGACGTTCTTGACAGGCACACTGAGTTGGTTGTAAAAACTCGCATTCAAGAATATGGTTTACATATGATTAAACACTCAGCATTCATGTTAGGACGAAGTTTATGTCCTTAAGTGTGATCACTGGCGAGCTGTGGGTCTGCTGTTATAATTTCATTCTTAACAATAGTTCACTATACGTATACGCGTTGATTTTACTGATACATTAGTTCCGCAAAACTATCATGGACGAGAGTCACTCACAATCCCTGTTTAAGGGAAGATTATATTGTACCCATACATCGGCCCAAGTGACATTCATGTCCTTTGTATTATGATATCCGTCAAGCATAAGCGATTTCTGACAGAAGTGGAGAAACTAGAGGATAAGAAAAAATCATTAATTTCCTTTTGTCACGCGTGCTGGTTAGTACCATCACATTTCAGTTTCGTTTAAACGAGGAACATTTAAAAACACAAAACATTGACGGTGTCCATGGCTCAAATGAATATACGTTCCATGTAAACACAAAATGCTATGGTTGGTAGGCATTAGACTATACATGAGTACCCAATTTCAAAAAGTTGTACATGCACAAGCCAGTAATTTAAGCCACGTTACTAGGAGTTACTTGAACTAAGATACAAAATTTCATTATTTCAGATTGACGCTGTTCCCGTACCACACCGACTTCAGTTTTGAACTTTGTTTTCTAGACCACACTTTTTCCTATTAACGTAATTTTTTGCGTTCATACAATACGTATCCAAGGAATATTATGAGCAGCGAGTGCAATGCTGAGAGAGAATGACAAACAGCAGGATTCTTTGTCTTCTTTGGACGGATCAACTGAGAAAAATGGTTTGCTGTTCCATTGTCCTGCGTTCATTATTATGGTGCGTACTAGCTGAAGGAGGTCCGTCAAATAGCTTGATCGAATTAGGTTACACACAGCAAGCAGATGCTGATCGGTGCCATTACTTTATCATCAAGTTGATCGAATCCACTTGTTGTTAAGTATCCTCTGACTAATTCGAAGTTACCTCTAAATAACTCGAAAGCGTCAGCGTTTAATGTTCAAAGGCATACAGTTGTCTAACTTGTGTCTCGTGAAATTATTACGTAAGATAGAGTATTTGTGCCATACAGACTGATTTGGATTAAACCTAAGGAGTTGGGTGGATAACCTGACAAAGTTTATATCGGCGAGGTATAGCAGGTTGTTCAAGGAATCAGCTGGAATTCCTTCTGGAAGTAGCGAAGGGGACTTGATTGTGAGATATAACAGAGCAGTGCAGAGAGGGGATATTTTTGGAGAGAACGACATGTGGGCTAGGAAGTTTGCAAACAAAGAGCTGAAAACAGTGTTCTTCTCTGAAAAAGTGGTGAATGCCTAAAATAAGCTGTCAACAGAAGTGGTAAGTTCAACAATACTGGATCGCTTTGAAAAATCAGATTAGTACTACCAGACTGCCATTCCAGATTGAGCGTAGACAAGTTGGATAGCATATGACCTCTCCGTTTGCATAAGCTTGCGATTTTTGCTAAACGAAAATGCTCAATTTGGTTAACAATGGATTGTCTCTTTTAATGTTTGACTTTTTCTCTCCCGTTGTCGACCTTGTGGACTTCCTTAAAATGCATGACGTATTAAATTTGTCTATTCGGAGACATGTGATAGAAAAAGTGCTGATTGACGAATGGCTGCTGCATGTTTGCTTACTGCGTTTGCCTGCGTGAACCGATCTATTTTAGTACGTCACAGAAACCGTATGGCTAGGACACGCTGCATGAAGTTGTGGGAGCATGATAGAATAAAACAGAATGATGTGCATTAAATTATGAACCATAAACTAGCTGTAGCATTCTGGTCTGTTCTAGAAGACCAGTTACAGAAAGTGGTAAGTACTTTCTCGCATAGATTTTTGCCTGCAGCGACATATGAGACAGGTCTTCATTTTGTTTTCTCTCCCGACCGAACTTGGGTAAACGAACTGCATAAATGATAATTCTTGTCTCATTAAACACACACATTTGAGAATGAAACAAATGGAATGATGAAATTGTGTGACCTAGTTAGTTAGAGAGACGTCGGTTGTTGCGATAATTGTTTACCCGGAAGGATTTAGAGAAGTTAGAGTACTCTTTAACAAAACATAGCTTGTATCTATGTTTGTGTATGTTCAGCTGTGCTCTAACTTCGGTTTATGATGACATAAATCCGTAGCAACCATTCATCTTGTCAGCAATGTAAACCATTAATTAAAAAACGCATTTTTACATAATATAAAAGTAAAGTTTGCCTTCGTAATAATTCTCGATACTCACTTTCCTACGGACAATCCAGTTCACCTCTATTTTATATGTAAACCGCGACAAATGGCTTTGAATTTAGGTGATGAATTTTTGCTCACGAGCATATGATATGGAAAGTGAAGTAGTCCTTTATACCTGCAGAAAATGTGAATTCTGAGTCTCTCAGACCAGTCAACTAAGTAGAGATGCCATAATGTTACACGGAACTAGGGACAGGTGGCATTTTATTTTTTCCTCTTGAAGGAGATTACAAGAGACGAGTACAGCCTCATTACCTCACAACCACGAACGATCTGGACAGGGTAATTCAATCCTATATAACTATGAAGACAAATTCCCGTGAAATTGCGACCCACACGCGTTTATGTTACTAACAGCACAAGATTTTCAAGTTGTGTACGTATGCGACAGGATGAACGGAAACGTTGATAATCTAATCTGTATGTAACATCGTACTAGTAGCGTTTAGGAATAACTCAAAGTGCCCCTTGCCTACTTAGGATTTTCATTGGGAAGTCAGCTTTGTGAATTGTGCAAATGATGCCCTTTCCGTCTACTGACTGTTTTTTGTTAACTACCTGGTATCTTTGGAAAAAATGAATGAACACGAAAAGTCTACAACAACCTTAGATGGTACTCTGTTCGTGTAGGCATATTGGATAATCCGATCAGCGGTCACGATGCGTCTACTGACCACAGGCAGCGATTGTTTGCGTGCTTCAGCGACATTGCTATGATCCGTTAGATCACACTTCAAATTCACTTAGGAATATATTTTCACAAATCGGTTCGATTAAGTTGCCCTGAACTCATAAAAATAGTGATGAATGTAATGTGAATTGTTGTCGACAGGCGGATGTCGAAAGTTGGCAATGTCTCCGAACCACCCAAACAATTGGCCTCTGGAGTCGCTAGACATTTTGTGATCACTGGTGGGAATTTCTCGTCAGCCATTCACTTAGAAAATCCCACCAGCCTTTCCACTCCAGGCGCCTTACTGTCCGTCGTGACGATTACCAAACAATCGACTACCGTCGGTTTGTGTACTCGTGAGCAGCTGATTGTGAACCACATACCGTTACGGACTAAACGACATTTCAGACGCGTTGGCCAGTTGTCCATACATCTGATTGTGACATTTGAAATGATTCAATAAGTTTTAAACTCGATACCGATGAGTCAATACAAAATGCTGGCGCTGAACATGCCTCATTTTCTATCCGTATGTTGACTCGCTGTTTGATAAGTTGATTTCATTAAACCTGTGCACCGTCTGGACTTTTAGTTGATCTGATTCACGACGTTGTGTGATCATGTTGCCATTCTTACTTGACACCTATTCGAAGGATATTTTTCATTGTATTGACTTCACCAGAACCAGTACCGTATAAATTCGGATCTGACTTATTTTCAATTTTTATAGCTGCCTGAGTTGCCCATCACTCAAAGTTCGCTAGGATCACTCTTTCAGCTGACCTCAACGAAAGCAAGCGACGGTCAAAGAAGTGATGTCCGTTCATCAACCTTGACATTGGAGTCTTTTGGCAGCGATTCTGACAATCATTTTAGGATGCAATTCATAAACAACCGTGTGGTGCCAAAATAATCATTAAAAACATCTTAGTTTAAAGCTGTTGCCCAACTTGTTTTACTTCAAACAACAGTGGAAAGTAGCTGAAATGTATCTATGTTACCAGAATGTTTCCACGTGCTGATAAGAAATTTTTCACGCTGTTAACTTGATTCACATCCGTGAGTTTCTCCACTGCTGTAATTCAGTCATCCATGCAGAGTTCAAGACAGATAATTTTACTGCGGCGCTTGCAAGCCAGCTGCGGAAAAATCCTAGTAGGCTTGGAAGATTTTTCACATTACTATCGCATAAAACTCTTCGACGTTTATACAGTTAGAAAGAAAAGACTTTGTGGCGACCTTGTTCTCAATATTTTCTATCCGGATAAATAGAACATCACTCACCGTTGTTCGGAGCTGTTGCACTTTCGTAGACTTTATAGTCAGCTATTTTTGGAAAAATGCACTAGATCCAAGTTTCGTTATCGTCGAACCTCGTCAGTAGTACATGAAGGCGTGATCAAAGTTTCAGTTCCTGCCGTGGCAGGGATGAACACTACTGACTAACTCTAACGAGAGCAAAACCTGAGTCTAGCGCCTTACATCACATTGGGCTGACTGGAAAGTCTATGGGAGTGCAATAGTCGCGGTCGATTTTGAGAGGTGGTTCGTGTTATAAACAAAGAAATCCCTTACTACTCATCACTACTTGCTGTTCGCTGAATGGCTAACAAAGGATCATTCTACTCTTATGGATTCAGAGGCATGACGAGATCACGATAAGAACTCATGCATTTGCAAGATGGAATATTTTTTGTCAGAGAGTGGTGGCTCATTTAAATAGATGGTTACCAATTGAAGTTAACACTCCCCCTAGGTGACAATCTGAGACTTCGGTAGGCCCATAGGTGCCTCCGAAAATAAATTGAGTCAAATGTTAGCTCGGTTTCTTAAGCCGACTGGCTTTTACTTTGATAGGATATTAAAACCGTCATGCTATGCAGATTCTCTATGAATGTCTTACAAAAACACTGACTCGCTGCCTAATGTGAAAATTGTACTAATCCGAGGTCTTGAGATCCCAGCTTCTCAACCACCTGTCAATTATTGAATCACTGCCATAGCCGTTTTGGTGAAACGTACTATGTTTTCAACAAACTGAACAATATGGTTGTACTTAGCAGCGTAAATAGTTAAACTCGTGCTGAAAAGGTGAGTAACTTACAGGGTGTGTTTGCTCCGAATCGGACTACTTTGACCTTCATTACTAAAGCCAGATTTGCTCCAAATGATACACAATACATGAATGTGGTGTTCTGTCTGTGTACGGAGTATAATACTAAGTCTTGGAGATACCTAGGGACGTTTGGTTAAAAGCATTTTTTGAGATTGGTCTTACCATAGTTAATCTAATTGATAAATACAGCGTTATGTCCGGCTGAAAAGTACTTAAGAAACTAAACACTAAGAAGTTTGATGATCATCTGGAGTACACAGTCAGCTATTGTTAATTGGGTTGATCCTCTTCGTTGCATGGTTTGCAACATGTAAAACCTGTGAATGGGAACATTAGGGGGGATGTGGATTAATAACTCAAGGCGAAAAGGATGCTGAGATTTTTGTGAAGCGATTGAAATTAATGAAGCATAGCAGTTGGAGTTGTTTTACTGATGTCGACTTACTTTCACTTTTGACCAGGTTGTTGGTTCGCAGTGTCCAGATTTCTTGATTTTGAATATGTAGACGGACTTTCAAGTACAACGTTCTACCCTTCTTTTCTGCTGTTTAACTTGCCTATTGAAGCGTGCTTTTTCTCCACAGTTTTATGATAAATAAGCATATATGTAGGTAGCTGGCGTATTGTTAGTTTCAACAGTGATAAGTTAGCTCGTCGTACAACTACGTCACACCAATTTGATTTTACAGGCAAACAATGAAACTAGATAGATTAGAAAATAACAGCCGGCGCAGGCAAAACTGTAGGCTTGCATTAGAGCTGCGCAGCAGAGGTTCTTAAATTGGATGTCAAGCAATTAAGTTCAAACAGTTTGTTTTATACATGGATGTCGTCATTAAGTTGAATGTTAGGGCCGAAATAAAAGAATTTTGGGATTGATAACTATTTCCAGACTACAAGAAATAGCAAGTTGGCAGAAATCCGTCCGCCTACAAGTTTCCTGAATGAAGAGGGCTGGTTGACAGTGCAGTGAACGTGATAAGTACGGATTTGTCACCAGTTGCTACGTTAGCTGCACTTCAACAGTGAATGAACAGTAATCACACATTACACCAACGTCTTCCCGTTCTGACAATAATTAAAAAGTTCAACCGTTGAACAACAATACGATATGTTTACGGAGATCTCGGTCGTCATTAGCATTTTATCGGTTACATGGTCATGTTCACAGATGTAGATTGGCTTCTGCGGCAAGTGTCTCATTCAGCCCAGCAAGCTACGAGCACACTTCTACTTTAATCACCAGACTCAGTGTCAGACACAAAATTACACAACGTGCAGCCGGGAAGCAATGAACATGACCACGAGGTAGGCTTACATGTGAATAAAATGCACACATATCAAGCTGATTAGAAGAATTCTGTCAACCGGATAAAAAAATACTACTATCCCGTGAACTCCAATGGCCATATCAAGTGATGAATTAAGAAAGGGATAAACTCCCTTTAGTACAGCAGCCAGTAGTACTCTAAAATAGTTTCGAATCAGGATATTGGCAAAGTGAAGAATTAAATAATGTATGTATCGATTCTTTAAATCGGTTTTCAGGACTATAAAATAGTGATGAGGTACACCAGAACGTTAGTTATTTGGAAATCACCATGTAACCAAACAAACTATCATAGTTTTAAGGAAGGTGATTTGAAACTGTTAGAAGGTGATTCTGAAACAACTTTTAACCGAGGGTAATAGATACAACTGTTCACTTTCGATAGAATTACTTGCGTTCACATAGGTCACCTCCGGAGGAGAAAACAAGCCCGGGGAAATTGGATTCGGTATGAACAGAACGGCTGTAGCATTTTATGAAAAAGTAACTAAGTGTGATTACAATAAATATGAAACGGTTAACTCTTGTAACACTGCGATATTTGTTTAAGTTTTTCCACATTAGAGTCCTTGAATAGAATGGTGAAATTATAACTTTTTGTCAGCATTCAATTGGAACTGTTCAGAAAAGTCCGAGAATAAAAATGTACAACAGATGACTGATTGTATTTTCTAGCGTGGACAAATAAGGTACCATCTAAACGCAGTACAAATGCGGTCAGTGATAGAATACTCCAAAACTTAGAAATAATAAATGAACAGTAAGTGAACTCCTCAAAAGTAACTAAAAAATTAACGGTTAGTGTTATGAAATGGGTCAGGTGGAGCCAAACCCGATTGGGCGACAGGAAGTCGTCTTTAACCTGGAAGCAGCATACCTTATGTGTTTTTGAGTTTACCTGGTTTATGACTACTCTACTGAGTACTTGTGTGCGTCGTTAAACATTCCTCTGCGGAAATTTACCGTCAACTCTTATGACATCTAAAGCGTTTCGATCATGCCACTCTGCAAAACCTCGAAAACCCACTGTAGGCGCGCAGAAACTGAAGAAGATTGTACACATATGAGTACGCATACGCTCCAAAACTTGTCTCGAATGATTTGAAAGGAACTTCTTATAGTACAAGTTCACCTTTATTTCAAGAGGGTATATATCTTGTCAATATAATTGATAAATCTGGTCGGTTAAGCCTACAAAAACCAGCTATTCAAATGTTTTGAACAACTGAAATCTAACAGCCTTTTCATAACTCAGCAACGCGGTTTAAAAAATTGCAAATGAAAGCGTAAAGTAAAATCGAAAAACATTTCCGAAATGAGCAGTTATCGAACAGTTGTGCAATAGAATCCAAACACGCACGATTTGGCGGTGTCTGGCGACCTATAAATATACTAATCTAGGGCACTGACTTCGCGGACGTCTACCGGACTACGGAAAAATTTCTTCAAAACTGATTTAAGATATTTAATCCAATCCGCACTTCTAGTGAGGGGAACTAACCAGCAACGTACAAAGCGGTTAATATTACGAGGTGTGAGAATATATTTGACAAATGTTTCAAAGAACATGATTACATTCATCAGCTAACGACTTCCGTAGAATCGAAATCTACCAGTTCGCTACACTTCTCCAAAGAATGTACAAAAATTCGGGAGTATAAGCTCAGAAGAAATGCCATTCGTTCAATGCTATACGACGCTACGACATTGGAGCATAAGCCGAAAGCTAATGAGGCGTTATTAGGACTGGTTGCTTCTACAAAGAAAGTTTGCACACATAATTGTTATCAGTTAACATACTGCCAACGTCAGATAACAAGATTGACACCCTTTACATTCAGTTCACATTCCAGGTTTGTTTTTCTGCTAGGATAAACAAAACAGTGCGCAACTACTGCCAGTCAGACAGCGTGAAACTAGCGCAATATATTCAAAGTTAATTTATGAGTGGAATGTTGCAATTAGTTCAAACATAGTAGAATTATAGCAGAAACAAGCAGCATATTCATACAAACACAAAAATTGACACGGAAAAAAGTACACCAGAGAGTCATCGATTTGCAAGCTAGCGAAAAAACAATTGAAGGAGAAAGCCTACTCGGTTAAAAGGCCAGTAAATATGCTGAACAGCGTGAACGATTTGAAAAAGATCGGCGTTGAATGGCATTAGGACTTAGCGTTGTGAAGATTATCTAACAACTATTCGTGATCATTGTAGTACATCGATAGACAAGTATCCCGATAGGCAGGACTACCGGATGTGGTCAGCTGCGTCCATGAAGGAAAGGTGACTGATGCTGTGAACCTCTCATAGTTCGACAGCATCCAACCTTAGTCCGGGAGTATCCTCTGTTGAGCACTACAAGTCCAAACGTTTTATACTTTTGTGTACAAAGCGCCCAAATCATGGATTACCAGCTCGATGTAACGCATGACAATTAGTAATTACACCTGAAATAACAAACGTGCATATCTACAAAAGTGGTTGAGCAAATATACAGAAGAGACATCGCTACTTTATTGCTCCTATCCTACTGTAGGATAAAGCGATATAGAGCGGTATGAAGCATTATAAATCGTTCCATCTACAAAGCGGTGTTTTACTAAAATAAACTATAGTAAGTCACCAAAAATGCCACGGATTATAAGTTGACTGCGCAAAATCTGTTGCTGACCACTGCACAGGACAATATAAAACGGAAAACACCCGCACGAAATGGTAAATGAACAAGAGAAAAATAACTCTTTGTCGTTAGCTAGACATTCATGACTGCTACGACTATAGCTGAGTTGTAATGACAGAGGTTATAATCCCGAAAACGAAGATGGATCGCTGATACTTGTCATTAACTGAGCACATTGAATTTTCAGATGGTCCCTTGAAACAGCCTGATAGAATTGTGGTATCACGCGTTCATTGAGCAAACGTCCAGTTTCTATGTGAAGTGTTGGCAAAATATCTATGATCACTGAAAGCACCTTCTCTCAGGTGTCAGTCAGTCAGTCAACGTGTCACGGCAGGTAAGTTTGGCAACATCAAAGAGATTATGTAGGCAGGCCGGGCTAGTGATTACAGACAACATAAGTTGAATCATATGGCGACTAACAATGATAATTCGTTTACGAGCTAGTAGTTGGATTCCATACGTCCTATCGGAGAGTACCGATGACAGTGGGTAATTTAGTCCAGCTGAAACATACCGCTCACGTATTATAAAATTATGTAAATACGAACAGTTTAAAAGTTGCCTTCAAATTTCCACTCTCGTTTGCAAACATTAACGCAACATATGTGTAGACAATGCGAAGAAGAATCCAAAAAAGAGTTCTCGTGGGCTTCAAAGAGACAGTAGTTTCAATGTTGCGGATGGGTGTTTGGATGAGAAAATTGTTGCCGGTTGGAAGAAATTCCCTGGGTTCTCAAGAAGTTAGGAAATCCATAATTTCTATGAGCAAACATTTGAGATCTACATGAGGGTTCATCTTGCAACAATGGATGACATTGTATGAAGGATCGTGGATGAAACAGATTTGTGGGAATGTTCATCGATTTGTAGACTGTACTGTAACGTATTATTCGCTAACCGCTTGCAAATCATCGACTTGTTTCTGTTTGGAGTATCTAGCCTTGTCCGCTCTTCTAGATTGGCGTACAATATCGGATATAGACATCGCATAACTACGTAAGTTCTAACCAAAAATCGTTAAATGAATGAGCACAGCAAACGGTCATGTTTGAGCCCCATCATACTTTACAGTTCCCGAGGGAAATCCCACAGACATTGGTGGTTGGTTGATAGGTAATTCTTTGAGTGCGTGTGTTCCGTAACAGTTTCAATATTAAAAAGCTGTGGCGGCAAAATTGCAATTTTTACAAATGTACCAACAGTGCAACTCAGTTTAACAGTGACATCCGGTCTCTACAGCTACTTAAGGAAGATTTGTCACATCTTCTTCGACATTATGGTACATTTTTCCATATTCCACACAATGTTTGGGCTTTAGTATACGCCTTACTGGCATTCCCTCCCAGTAAGGTAGAAGTATACGGAGAAAAGAACACCACTTCTCCCAGCCCATTGTAACATACAAGTATGTCACAAATTAGTCAAAGCAAGTAGTCACCTTTTTTTTGCCGTTGATGTACCTGCTCAAAACTAACTAAATACACAACGGTAAAATTACATAAACGATTACCAAATTTACAATTATCCTTTTCAGTTACAAGCCTACCATAGCCATAGTTCGCAGAAACAGACAAATGCTTTTGGAATACTGGGCTGAATTTTGTTCGACCGGCCTTCATTAAGGATGACTAATATATGGTTCCCCAGAACCGACGTTCGCAGTCTCCTCACTCTGCTCTATCGATGTCACACCACATGGGGCCAACGAAGTCGTCGATATAGGTTGAGTAAAAACGATTGTATTGATGTACTCTTCTATCGTTCTAGAACAGTCTGTTCTTATGCTGGTGTAAACAGAGCAAACGCAAAATAAAGTGTCAATCATACGATCATTATTTCACGCTTAGACCGCTACAAATGCGGCTCAGCAATTCAAATGTGAACTACGTGATGTAGTTAGCAAAATAGCATGCTGTCTGTGTGATCAGTTTACTTTAAATACCGTCAGCATCCTAGAAATTGTTCTCGACCGTAAAATTCGGATGCGGTCAATTTCCATACACTATGCATAATTCATTTTCCTTTTAGTTCAGTCAAACCGAATTTAGCCAGTTGACTTCTAACACCGCTTCCTTGTCTGTTGGGAAATATGGTCGTTGGTGTTATTGTTGTTGGAGCGTTGCTGAGGGAAATGGGGCTTAAACACAAGATGATTATGTCAGATGTGAGTGCTCATGTGTTCGAACGCACTATTTGATCGAGTGTGTGCATTACAACTGCGTGTTAACCACGCACCTAATGATTACGTTTTTGTCACAGAGGAAATCAAGTTCAGCTAGTGCCCTTCTACGGGTTATGGACTGAGAAGGGAAGGAGCACGGCTTTCACCGTTGATTATTTGCGATCGGGTGAATTAATTGGTGGCCAAGGCAGCCGAAGTAACTGAACGAACTTCTCCTGGCTAAATAAGACTGGGTTACCCAATCGAATGACCATAGCCTCGGTTGCAGCCAATGTTTGCTGGTGATTGGATTTTGACCGATTCACTGGAACTCTACAGAGAGCAATAAACGACCAATCTATGTGAACCAGATGATTCCAGTCAGTCAGATAACCTGCAGTGACATTCGTGATTGATAATACTTTGAATGATCCGGTTCATGCTGAGTGATCCTCTATGATCCATCTAAACAAACGCAGAGTCGAACGACCTACGTAGTTTGGTGAACAATCGCAAAGGAAACAGTAAACATCACGGATAGGTTATGGACCGGCACTTTATCAATCAGGTTTAGAGTGATCAGTGATGAGTGAAGTAATCTATCCGGCTACGTTGAAAGTTCTCGTAAACCGAGGTGTCATTGATTCGAACAGTATAACTCTTTTGTATGACAATCGTGTGAAACTGTGTTTCCCATCAACTCATTGAATCCTCACTAATGTTTAAATTGATTTCAAGTCCAGTCACAAGGTTATCCAGGTAGTTATTCTCATGTGGAGTAAGTGCCACAAATTAGCGTTCCAAAGCAATTGCTAGGCAGATTTTCCAGCTGTATCCACCAGACGCTTGACTAAGTTTAAGTTGTATTTTAAGTTCGTGAAATTGTACAAGTTGTTGTACTAACCTGACCAGGCAATTTTACGATAAACAGAGCTTTTAAATCCTCCATTAATCCTTTTACCCACCGGTTAGAATCTGACTATCCAGACTGCTTTTTAACCCGAAACGATGTTTAAATTACGTGATTCAATCACTACGGTGCAGCAAATAGCCGTCATAATCCGCTTACTGTTTAAGAGTGATACTAGAATAAAAAGACTCGACCGTCGCCCATATCAGTCAGTACAGGCAGATATTACAGAACTGGTTCACGAAATCTCAAGTGACTAGTATGAGTTTGAAGTACAAAGTGCTTCTCCTCAACCAATCTTTGACTGTGTACTCTTTCTCCTGCTGTTGGGCAGCAAAACATGTAGGCCGCATAACTGTGCTTTTCTCTAAACGAATCAAAGGACACCGTTCTGTATGGCTTGGGACCGGTTTGACCAAATCCATCTCAGTAGTTGCACATCTTGCCGATACGGACCATCACTTTGACCCAAGTGAGATGTTTCACAAAATCTACCAAATTCCGGACAAATAGTCCAGGCTGGTCGAAAATTGAATGTTAGCTACCGCGAAGTCAATTATTATTCGATTAAGTAATCCAGTTTTCTGTTCCCAAAAGAAGTTCGAACAAACCTTGCAGTTGCCGTGGCCTTAAGTCACACCAATATCATCAACCTCGACTTCTCTTATCTAGCTTTGTATAGATCTGTAAACTATGAGTCACAACCACGAATGACTCGTCGTTTGGGTAATTTAACCCGTTTATTTAAAGGTTTTTACCTAATTATACCGCCTAGAGGTAGTTTTTTTTAGATATTGACTTAATTTAAGTGAAAATAACCAATTTATCTGTTGAAAGATTGTCGAATACAGTTGTTCAGCGTCGTCTTCTGTGACTCTGGGAGAACGTCTGGAATAATGTCTCCTTCATTGGTGTGCCCTGTCGTTCATCCTATGAAACAGTTTTCTCACTCACTGCCGTTCCTGTTAAACTGCATTGTCTAAGAAGGCAGTGAACACGGTCTTTAGCACTGCAAACACAGCACACTCAGACAGGAATAAAGCATTGCTCTTCTTTTTGACTGGTTGCACTTTTATGCACACGCAGTCCCTTCTCTATATCCATGTTCAAATTGTCGGTCTTTTCCAGCCAGTATGCACAAAGCAGTATAACTGCGTTGTGTAAGCTTAGCCTGTTATCCAGTGAGATATGTTGACTGTGGCAAGGAACGACACTCATCTGCGATCATGCAAAGGAGAGTTGCTGAAGCATCATTTGTAAGTTCGTCATAGTTCATTTGGAGCTTGTGCAGATAAGCAAAGGTTCAGTGAGTCAGGATGAGAACGAAGGGCTCAATCTTCAGCAGACGTATTTAATCTGTGCAGGCTGAGACCAGGTTTTATCCCAAAACATCGGTGTAAGTTCTGTCTAAACAAATTGCCGATCGTCGTAATTGACTGAACTACACATGAACAATGCAATCGGTAAGTGGTAATATTCAAAACAGAAGCGTTTCTTTTATCGTATGTCGGCAGCAAATTCGCACACCTTGCGCTTGTTAGAGCCTATCGATAGTGCCTATAGTTTCCGCGATTTGGAGTAGAACTTCGGCCACGCTTTCACGAGGTGACTGTTCACCATAGCGTCACTGACCTCATATTAGACAGGAACTAATCACCATATGTAACCGCTCAGTGCGGTCAGGTTGCCCGATCGCCTCCAGAGGAGGCAGTAATTGTCCTGTTAACTGTAATAACTGTTTCTACAAGCATCAACTTGTTCGTCGATATTTAGATGACTGATGAACAATAGTGGATTTTGGGTTCACAAAACTTGAACAAAATTCATATTTGATCACAGCTATTGTATTTCTACCAACTTTTTGGCAAGCCAGCCAATATGATATTTCGGTCCTGCCTAATGCAGAGCCGGCCTCATGACAGCGTGATCGGAATTCTCGCCTCAACTAAGTCAAATATGTGTACTACCACTACACTGATTACCGCGAATATCTACATCAAATCAATCACTTTTGTCACAGTCCATATGCATTTATTATAACCTGTATGATTGAAACTGGAATCAGCAAAATCATCGTAAGTAATTTCTCAGTTGTTTGGTTAACCATGCCAGATGTTCTGCTTTCATACCGATAAAATCAACTATCAGTAAACAATCAATCACTAAAAAGAAGGGCAATCAGCTTTCTACCGTGACCGTCATGAGTGAATGAATGAAACTGGTTGACGTATCAAGTTGATAACTTCTTCACTTTTATTCTGACCACAGAAATCCTCAGTCGTTCAAATAAATATACACAGAAATTTCCATAAATTTTACATAAACTCACTATGTCCAATTTCGTTATCTTCCTGTCCGATACATCTAGTTTCTAAAATGTTCAACCACTGTACCAAGTTTAAGTTTCCAGGTGTTTTCAACTATTAAAAAAGGTTTATTCAGGTTAATCTATACAATTTTATCACATTGTAGTGCTCAAAAAACTGTTTTTCATACTTCGAACATTAACTAAGCTAATTACTAGGTCTCGAAGAAAAGGGACGAAAAGAAAATAGGCAAAATGCCAAGTAAAACGTCTCGCTTGTAACTTTATCGCTGAGACTACTAACACAGTACTGCATAAAAATAACACCAAATCACTTGTTCAAGCTTCAAAACAAAAGGAATTTTTTGAAAAGTATTCCATGAAATAGACTATTACATCTTTTTGGTTTCTTGTACTTCCATTCAAGATAAATATTAAATTTTACGCAGTTATGTCTATGTCATATTATTTGCGAACTAACAGTTTTCTGAAAATCATTCAGAAAACGAACGAAAATGAGCCCACACGATGAACAGAAAAACCCTGGATAAACGATCCATCAGAAAAACTCGAAGATTACTGAATACAACATCCAGTTTTGAGTGCGAAACCACCAAATGAACAGAAGAAAGTACAATCCTAAAAGCAAGAACCTATCCCTTCCTTTAAAGTCCACATTTCCACTACGTAATCAGGAAGTCTGAACGGTTAGTATCAGAGGTTTCGTAATAATGCACTTCGGGGTATGGTGTAAATACATATGAGCATGTCGTTTCTTGTTCAGCAAAATGCATCTTGTAAAACGTATTTATTTCGTCTCAGTAAAACAAGTAAATTACACACATACATTATATACTTTCAGAAAGTTTGCAAAAAAGAGTTGCTCTTTGTAAACTGCGGCATGATTTAATCAGAAACCTAAGAGGTAGACCTGATTGTTTAATCTAGTAGAGAAGATTGTGAGTATATTACTTTCGGCTGATACTGTACAAGCATGTATCAAGCTTGACAACTGTATAGCTCTTCATTCCCCAACATATGTGAAGACACCTCATAACATGAAATGCGTACTGAATCGGTGTTCACCAAATGATTGTTATCTAACATTTCGCACTTTTAAAAGATGGAAGAAAGTGTTACAGAGTGATTCTGACGTTTTTGAAATTTCTAAATTATCGGTACTGTTCTACAATTTTCTGTAGATTATAAAATCTTAATAAGCCGTTGACTAGGACGAAAGTGGATAATCCGAAATTTGGGATACAGTTCAAATTTTTTTATTTGCAGTTTTTACACATAGTTACCATATTTTATTCTCCCGCTTTAAAAAAATCATTGTAAGAATACTAGATGAAACTTCTTTGTTTTCCTCCAAATTCATGAGCAAGCGGAGAAACGCACGAATGTAACCACCAAAGGGAATAGAAACTACAGTGTATAGATATATAAGCATTTGAAAGCTGATATAGCGAAAAGGTCGATACAATAAAGGAAGCAACCGATCCAAATGTATTCTCACTAAGACTTGGCTCTAATGTCCATTATAATGAGCAATTAAACAATGATGGCAAATATTAGTATCAGTACTAACGAAACATACATAGTGAGTCACAGCTCAACTAAACTCACGTCATAAACTGGTGTATCAAGTGAATCTATCTCATCTCTTGTAACACTCACTAGTGTCTAACAAACCAAGCGGGATTACCACAGTCACTAGAAGGCACTTAACACAAACACACTAGCTAGTTCGGAATCCCACCCGTTTATTTGTGAGAAATCGTAATAACGTAGTGGTCAGTTCTGCTCACAATAAATTCCACAGTCCGGATGGAATAAACCTGCATGGCTAATCAAATTAACCATCCCCACTTAAGTGTCTGATTGTTTTGCCAATGATACAACTATTTTTATGTGCCACGTGAACTGGTAAACATTGTTCGCAAGAATGCACACAAGTACAGACCGTACCAATCATTTGCAAATCAAAGGATTATTTGACAGTCGCGACTGCAGGCAATCAGCGATTCCATCTTGTGGTGTTGTTTCAAGTGAAGCACATGATGAACAGGCAAATATCAACTTCAGCTATGCACCAATGGCTGAATAAAAACAATTTAATTGACGGAAAACATTAGTGTGATTGCAGCTTTCACATTTTCGTAGTTACGTCAGTCAACCCCATTGGGAAAGGAGCGTCAGATTTGGGGTTCGCTTTTGTAAGAGCTTGTAAGGATTTGAACGCCGACCATGACTTAATCAGATAGCCGTGTACACTACTAAGTCACTGACCTACGTTTGGTATGACCGATATTGTCGTATTTAAACTTCATTTGTGCGTAGTTCTCCAAATGCTACCGTTGCTGGTCGTTTGAATACGATAATTTGGTCGTACTTCATGCTAGGTCAATGGCACAATGGTCAGCACGGTTAACTCACAATAGCGTAGATGTAGTTTAGATCCTTACCGTGTTAGGGATGTGCAATACTGACGAGTGCAAAATGGGTAAAATGTGAGCACGGGGTCTCTGTATACAAGGGGCTGGCTACGAAGGTTATTTACACAAAACTACAAGTTATTTCGAGTCGTGTTCATACTACTCTACAGATAACAATTTACAATGAACATTTTAAAACTACACCCATTATTGTCTAAGTAGGGAAGACGGGTCTGAACTTTTTGTCCCAAAAGCGATTAATCATTCATCAAGCAAGCTGACACTTTAATAAACAAACAATTTTAGCGAATTAGGATTACACTTCTCTTTTCAGACTCCACCAAAAACAATCTATGACTTCGGTAGACATTCACTACTGAATTTAGCTATAATACTTAGTGTTGGTTCCCACACAAACTGCATTCGTCATGTCTCGCAATTCAGGCGTAGTGATCACCAGCGTTTTGGGTTCCTTAATTGATAATGTATTGCCTGTGAATTTATTCAACTTTTCACTTCTTTGCTGCATTAATTGCTCAGTACCACTTGTGTCGTTCTAAAGAACAGTTCCTTGCAGAAATCAGATACTTCTGAAGAAGAAAGCTACCGAGTGTTTACAAATTATTCTGAAGTTAATAGATTATAGTTTCTGTTTGATGGAAGGACAGTATGTTGAACATTAAAAGAAGTTTAATACTGGCACTTTTCAGTGAGGTGTGTGATTGGTAAGTGTTTGTTTTCGACACCTCGCCAAACAACTGTCATCAGAACATACTGATATTTTCACGACCTTCGTTATACGTACGCTAGTAAGTTTATATAATCTGTAATTGTATGATTCAGGGACGAACCCAAACAACACTAGTCAACCTCGTGTTCAATTAGAGTTGCTTTACTGGGGACTTCAAGATAAATCTTTATGACGTGGCAACAAATTGTGCTGACGATCATTTGATCAAAAAGGACATTGGAACTATAGTTTAGTACATTCCGTTTGTAAAACACTCGAGTAATTTCGTTAACGTTGATCAGTCATTTAGATTCAAACCGATAACGTTTGTTTTGTTCACAAACCCATCCTTTTCCCGCCCTCTCAAGAAATAATCACCCTGAGAGTCCACTATCCACTGTGCTGTGGCATTGTTATGAAAGAAGTTTGCAGTACTGATTTGCACACTCTGGAGTAACTAAGTATAACAACGTTTATTTTCGTAAAATTTCTATTAGCGTGATTAGAGCAACCGCAAAGCACAACAGCATTAGGCAGCAACTGACTAAGCTGACAAGCTAGTGTGTAGTTAAAACTATTGTCCGCCGCCGGGTGTGCAATAGAAACGAAGCATAGCGTATCCGAACCATCTCGTACATATTGTTTTGTATTTAGAAGAGGTTCATCGACTCAAAAACAGGCATTTTTGACTTGTATTGGCCAGTTTTATGTCTTTATGTTGTCTTCGTGCACACTGTAAGCTGCTGTGGTGAATTCGGGTTTAGTTGGAATCTGAGTGAGCATTTGTCAGACCGGCCGATGTATGTGACATTCATCGGGTATTTCGTCAATAAAGCGCACGTCGACGTAATCACTGAGAGAATTTTAACGAAATATTTAAAGGCAAAAGAATAGTCAGTTATGAACCCTCAGTCGATCGTAAGGTTAAAACATATTTCATTGAATCCCTTATCAAGGTGAGTTGTCCGGGCTCATTATTTGAAAACAGAGTCGTTTATTCATAAACCGGTAGAAGCTACCGTGAATTCAAAATCTATAGAGAACAACTCACGAATCAATCTTTTATATATGTAATATCACTGAAAGGGTGGAGGAATAACTGTGCAAACATACATCTTTTTTTAAAGACATGCATTTACAACGAAAACCTAAACTACGGACACGAATTTTGAATTAACTTGTCTAGGCAGTTACATAAAATTCGAAAGTAGGGTTTTCACTTTCAGAAACCTTCAAGTGGACACAGTTATTTTCATCAAGCTGGAAAACAGGAATATTTTCACAGAATACTAAGTTTTTTTTACATTTTTACAAGTAACAATCCCAACCATTCCATAACAAGTTATGATCTCAATCAGAAGCACAAGCGTAGTCGAAGCGACCTAGAATCATCTGTTTTAATGACACACTGATCAAATGTAGTATGCAAGTTTACTAACCGCTGATTTTAAATCATCTGCTTGTCAGTAAATTACGTTTTCATGAAAAATGGCCGTAATTTTATGTGAATACTTGCACAGGTGATGGCAGTTAGCATCCTTAATAGTGTTGAGGTTGTACACTCAAGTTTCACTTGGGATACCGTTAGTCCGCATTACTATCGGGAAATATTGATCAAGTTTGGGACAAACGGGCACTTCGCACCCGCACCACGTGGTTGGTTGACCTTGACACTTCCTCCCAGCTGGTGATAACCAAATTCTTTTGGAATGAATTCTCAGTAGTACAGTGTAGTAAACGAGTTTAAGAACGCTGGGATAATCCATAACTGTAAGTTTTATGATCTGAAATAGTATCCTACTAAAATTTTGCTGTGCGGTTTCAAGTTAGATATCAAACAAACTTTGTAAAATGCAAGCCGGATATCTTGTTGCGAAGTTAATGTACCGATATTGTTCGCCGAATTTCCACAAGTGTCAGCTGCAGGCTCCTACACTTTTGGAGTCAAATCTAAGTCATATACAACAGTTGCGACGAAGAATCTTTTTTCTCTCAATGTATCAACTGTTAGATTAACAAGATGTTGAATACGTAGCCGAACCTGTTTTATGACAATCAAGTACACACCACAGAATGTGTTACATGTTGGTAGACGTAGTATTATGCTATGAATGACGCAGACTATTCATACGGACGGATAATGTAGTATTTTTAGACTGAACCCACATGTACAGTAGCCTTGAAAATCCATTTGAAGACAATTCTGGAAATGCTAAAATTCCAGGCATTTGTTTTATTTTTGGATAATGCAGAGGGCACGTTGGTAACGTGTTTTGTTGTGAACAGTAACAGTGGTCTCAAAACCTTAGGAAAAGAACTCTATTGCTCTTCATTATTTTTATTTTGGCATTATTACATGGCGGGAGAAAAAGCAGCTCAGCCTTTAGTATTCTCTACCAGCATGCAAATAGACCAATTATTGTGGCCTATCGGATTCTTACCGATATGCAAGAAATATGATCTTCGAAAAATAGCTTAGTACGCGGATGTATGTATGTATGTATGTATGTATGTATGTATGTATGTACGCATGATCTAAGTAACTCGATACAGGGCATAAGCCATTGTTTGTAGCGAATCAAACAATCAGGTAAACTTCTTTAACAGGAATCAACAAATCGGACATTTTAATGAATATGACGATTCTAAACTGTCTGCTTGATTTGGGTGATGCGAGTTTGCTAGTACGGAACCATGTTCAAAAAGTGATATCTTATCAATCTATAGCACTTCACAGATTGTCGATTCTATTACACTGTTTACATCTAGGTAAGTCTGGTCAAACAATAGCTGTTTTCACCGTCCAAGACTAGGTGTAAATGCGGAGTATAACAAACTGGAAGAATCGAGAGTCAGCAGCGGATGAGGATTGGTGGCCGAATGAAGAGCAGATTTACAAATTCGACATATGCGATTCCATCTCTGTCTGTATCTAGCCCATATCATATGTCCGACGTAACTATTGCTGGCACACCATCAATATAAAAAGAACACTTAGTTCAAAACCATCTACAGACTTTGATGTACAGGAGTAATTGTCATCTGGAGACATAGATCCAATTACGTATATTTAATAGATATTGTCTTTTACCCCACGGTTGGCCACAGCAGTAACGATAACGCACAAATGGGTGAACATCATTTCACGGTAATTTATTTTGTGGCTTCGGCTGGGTTCGACACAGTTAACTGCCTGTAGTAAACACTTGAAGAGATGAAGTAAAAATTAGCCTGACAGAAATCATGATTCCGTCGTTCTCATTTATCGTTGAACAGGAATATTTCAAGTTTCCTTTCACATAGTGAGTATGCAACTGTTCCCATGTAAAACTGGTTCTTGGTGCAAGGCAATCTGCAAATTTGCGTTTTTGTCTCAGTGGGTAAGAAGGTGTGTAAAAAATCGAAAAATCATGGCTGAAAGTTGTTTTTCGAACAGATCCTTAGAAAATCTCAAATGTTTGCTTGTACTTTATTGATAAATGTTTATAGCAGACCTTGTAGACATTAGGCTCACAAAGACTCACTGAAAACATCTCCGTTTTGCCGTGATTAGGCGTGGCAAAGGATTACCATATCGTCTGGGCAGGAACCTCTCTACTCCGGTCGCCACATAACATTCTTTATCTCGGATTTGATCGATTGTTCTTATTTGTTTACCATCCATTGTGAATAATCTGGTTTTAAATAAGATTTTCGTGACAAAATCCAATAATATTTCTGACATTAATTATTATCAGTATGGTATTTTGAACGGATAAAATCGATTCTCTGAATTTAAAGTTGAGTCAAAGGGAATGGATGAGGTTAAGCTCATTGGTGAAAATACAAGTGTGCTTAAAAGTGAAATAGTTCACTGTGGGATGTTTCCGTGCATCAGATGGGAACAATGAAATACGCAGACAAAAGGATAAAATCCTATCCATGTTTAACATCAGAAAGATTTATAGTGTACGCAGTATTTTCGTCAAATAACAGTCCGATTGATTTAATCTTGGACGCAAAACGCATCCGACTTTTTGCAATGATTCAATTCGGTCCATTTTCAATGCTTTATGTTATAGCCACTTGTGTCACTCGTCTTCTTCGAAAAGATGGTATGATGTTATAATTATGGATAACTATAAGTTTAGTGTTTTATCCCTTGAAGCAAAAAGATTTTATTCATATTTAAATTTGCTGGGTTTAAGTACGTCGCGCGTTTATATCATTTTGCTTTTGACCGAGATACTTTGTCTACTTCTTTCCTATGGGAAATAGTGAAATTTGTGAACTTGATACAAACAAAAGCAGATGAATTATGGAAACCTAAATGATTTTCCAGTGGTCTCCCTTCACCTCCATTGAACTGAAGATAACATTTGCTCATTTTGTATTCGGCTTAAAGTTCTCTGGTTCAAACATTTTAAAGCACTAAGTCATCTTACAATATTTTTTTTCCAAAAAATAATCGATACCTGCAAAGTGCACTTCCTTAAGCATTCTACATTCGGTCATCGTCAACAGATTACAAGCAATTTGGAAAATTACTTCACTAGACAAACAAAAGTGGTGGAATAAAATTGCATTAACTGAATGTTGAAACTTGATCCAAGTCAGGTCTACCCTAACAAATTGAACTAACTCGAGGCTACATAATCGATCGGTCTGGTTTCGTAAGGTCGGTTGTAGGCGGCGAGGCAAGCAGACGAGTCATGAACTGATCCCGCTTGGAGATTGTGAGCCTAGTTTACAACTAAAAGTTTTTAGTTAATTCAGTTTCTATAGCTCCCTTAAACATGCCTTTTTTTCAAAAAAACCTGTGGTTAGGTTTTAATGGCTTAAACGTTGAGTATTTCTGAAGTATAGTGTTTCGATCGACTAATAAAAGAAACCTCACTAACATTTTTACAAAAGAATACATAGTGAGATTATTCTCCCTAGCTTAAGCATTCC
>LUCH01001341.1:39053-87341 GCA_013368495.1 Paragonimus heterotremus
TACGACCGGGAGTTGAAATTCTGACCATACGCCTTTGAGAACATCATGCTGATCATGGCGAAAATGACCTTACGTTAGGCGAGACTAAATTATCACACTGGAACTTTCAACTCAAAATTATTCTGGGTATTAATAAGGTTGCCTGATCGATCTCAGAGAAAACGCGAAGATTATCCTGTTAATTCGAGGTCATCCTCCCTTAATCAGTATTCAGCAGTTCGTTTGAATCCAAAATTTGTTCGGTTTCCAAATGTACAATTGAGATGCATGCTAATATTTGGTGTTTGCCGTTCAGCTTACGTTGAACGTAACTAGATTTTCCTGAGATGTCTCAATCGATAAGATAGAAAGTTGAGTGGTTGGGACACTTGCTGCCTGTCCTATACGGGAGGTTCGGCGACCTACGCAACAGTTGCTGATAATTGCTGCTAGCATTTGGTATACAGTGCTTTGGTCACACTTAGAGAGATGTCACTGGCGCGTGATAGGCATACTGATGACGATTTGGTTGCCCAAATTTTTTCTCTGGTCTACGCATCCCTCACTATTTCGCTTGATTTATCACTATTATCGTGCACTGTCCATAGTTAGATAAACTATTTATTTAGGTGCTGGAATGTTTGCCGAGCTTGGTATTTAGGGTGCAAACGTTTCATCACCAAATGAAGTGACATCATCAGTGCATAATTGTTCCAGTGTATAGGTCTTAGCGTGGAGTATCACACTAACACAGACCTCAAGACAAGATTAGGAAGAGTACTATCAAACCAAAAGGAACAACTCAAACCCGTCGACGAAAAAGACGTTATATACAAAATCCGATGTATTGACCGCGGTCAACGTTATGTCGGGCAAATAGGACGGAAATTATCAACAGGAATGAATTGACACCAACTAGCCATCAAGAGTTACGGTTAATTTTAATTATTATTTGTCCGGGTGGACCAAAGTGGACACACCTTCAGCCTGACTCAAACAAACACCAGGCACATACGAAGATTTCTCGAGGCTTGGTGCTCATCAGCTGGGTTAGTAAACAAACACACCCAGCCAGACAATGTCTATCAACCAATGCTAATCAAGGACTTGACGGAGTATGAACGCCGCCAAACCCAAATGGCGGCAAACCCGAACGGGGCAACTTGAACCAGTAGGATCAGTGATCAGATCGGACAGTGAATGATCAGTGAGATCAAATATCAAAAGCGAAGGAGTAACCCGCCTAGTCAAAGGACAAAGAATAACCAGTCATATTCTCGGTTAAGTGCAACAGCGACAGGAAGCAGCGAATCAGATACCAAATCAAAGGTTCACAAAGAGTAGGGAATAACCAATCGGGTCTCAGGTCAAAGTTTAAACGCAACAAAAACAGGTAATGATAATTCAGGTCAGCGGTCAAAACAACAGAAAGTGACCAGTCAGAATCTAGGTCAAGAGGTCAACTAACTACGGTATATAATTGCAGGCATACGCTATACTTCGCTAAACTCCAGGTGATGAAATGTTTGCAACCCAAGTCTGAAGTTCGGCAAATATCCCAACACCTCAATCCTCGACTCGAACTACGAACAGCACGAACACCCTTTCTAACTATTCATATAGTGATCGATGGGAATTTCGTCTGGAACAGAAGAAGCGTTAATTACCGCGTAGTTAGGTTAAATTGATTTTGCCTTTGGTAAGAATAACGGAACCGATTTCTTTTTGAATGATGACTGTACAACCCGCCGTACTGTCCAGTCTTGCTTGCAGTACATTTTCTGTAATAAACAGTCATAAGTGTAAAATCACCGGCGGTTTCCTAGTCCCAGGATCAATGCTGTGCAAAATATTCCGCAGAAATTTAAAGCAGATGACAGATTAGGACAAGATAAGCGGGTAATATCGTACAAAGGATTTGTCCGTTAATTTTACGAAACTGATCTGATTTTCTTGAGTTGTACAAACAGATGAAAATAGGAAGTAATGTCGGGTGAGAAATATTGAGTGGAAAAGTGGTCGGTACTCGTTGTCGGTCAGGCAAGAAAATGGTACCAAAAAGGGAACTATAGGTGTAACAGACTTTTAAATTATTTTGGGTTGTTGGATAATCAGTTTGAGCACAAACTGTTTCGATGTGTAGCAAGTCTATAAAACAAGAACACTTCATTGCACATACAAGTCACTTGCATTTTGGATGAATCGTGTGTACCGGTTTGTTGTTTGTTGTTAATCAACCAGTCAACGATAATCAAAAGACTAAACCGCCCAACACAGATTACATGGTTGAAACTTTGTCTAAAAGTTACAATCAGAATCACAGTATAATGTGGGTTAAGCTGAGAAAAAAACAAATTAACATGACAAGGCTGATTTTGATGTAAACATTGAGGATGAAATCTCAGGGAGTCAAAAATGTTATACGGGTGCTTTGTCAACTTTATATTTTTGAACCAGTATTCAAGAGGAAAATGATCGATCACGTCAGTGGACTAAACTTTGCTGGACGATCACTTACACTGGTCCATCAGTTGAGTACATTCTCCACTCAATTCTCCAATTTAATTAGCCAGTGGTATGTATTTGATGAAAACGAACAAAAATAACCACTCTGAAATGTTTTCCCATTGAATAAAAGTACACTATGTTAATGCATCGAGCTTCAAAATCTGTTTTGTAAACACGATCCGACCGAACGCTCTAATTTGTTAACTTGCAAGTTAAGAGCACAGCATAGAGAAGATGAAAAGTAAGCGGATGGAATATTTATGTTTGTCGTCACTAAATACTGTCTGAGGTATGAGTCTGAGTTTCATCCGATTCACACTGATGATAATCTCCGTGATGCATAGCACTGTAAATGTGAAACCTTAAACAGGAAGTGGGTTTACTTCTCCGAGTAACTCCTTTGTAATAGAGTGTAACAGAATATGTCCATGAACCACAAAGCTACACAGAAAACAAACTATACAGTGTGGTTTACGTTATCACGGACCGGTGGAAGTACACTGCATGAAAGAAAGTTTGTGCCGGACATTTAAACCACAGTTTTTCATCCTCATAAATCAAGCTTACAACGTGCTCAACTAAGCTTCAAAATTTGTCCCATATCTATACCTTTTGCTCTTCAGAATGCACAGATACAGCTTTCTAGCGAGGGCACTAATTCGCGACATATTAAATAACTAGTTTAATGTTGCTATTCACCTACTCAATGATTTAACCAGAGTAGATCATAGCAATACTGCAGAAAAATGATGAAAACCGTAACACCACACAGGAATCTCACCACTGGGTAAGCATCACCAGACCTATGTAGTATGTACTTAATGGAGGAATAGTGGGGGAATAAACTGGTGTACACAACAGTGTAACATTTGTGGACAATGTGCGTTCGCTGTTTAGACATGTTCGGGAGGCTTGTCGATGCGCGCTCTCACGCAGAGTCAAAGCCATAGTACAATAGCTTCCTTTCACATGTCATATCCATTCCGCTGGTTTGAGCCAGTTCGTTTGGTTCACCCTCGAGACATGGAGCAGTACCAGCCAAACTCCCCGAGTTATCTGAATCCAACGCGTAGTTTAGTAAGACTTTTACCTGAACAAGCGCAAATTGTGACGGGGCGCCTAAAAGTGGTAAATGTGCATAAATAGAGAAAAAGTCACACTCTTGGAAGAACAAGAGTAGCCTGCCTTATTCAATCTCTGATTTCACTAGAAAAAATTTCACGCAGAACTGTAACAGGCATCACTGGTCTCGAACCAATGTTGTATATCGGAGGATGCTCAACTTTTACATGAACATATTATTTCTCGTTTGAAAATCAGTAAGGTATCAAAGCGTATCCCATCAAAATCACACAACGTTAATTTACTTTGATTTGCAGCATGCTGATCACAATATCCTCTTGAAGATGGTTAGTGGAATGAGTTAAACATTGATTTAACTTTTATTTAAGTTCAATCGAAACGTTAGGAGCAGTGTGGAATTATTTACAATATCCGAGAATCACGAGTCCATTTCGTGCCTTCTCAAAACTTAACAGGCGCGGATCAGTTGACATCGGCTTGTGGCTCTCGTTCTTTGCCCGTCCCATTGAACTTTTGTTGCACACTGATCTCTCTATAGACTGTCTGCATCAATCAACAAAATATCAAATCATAGTTAGGGATAATTTCAACATATAACATACTGCAAACGAAGGGATGGCAACAACTCATTCAGTGAAAATTCAAGCACGTTTTACTCACTGTTAGATTGAGTCGTTCAAGGCATTGTCTCAAAGACAAGAAGCACGGAGGCATCTCGCACTCAACGAAGTTGATACACAACCTTTTCTCTGATACAGAATGCTTGAAAAATAGAATCGAGGTTGATTTAAGCTCGGGGCAGATTTCTGTCTCACCAGTCAAGCGTTCATTCAAGCTATCCTATGAAATTATAACAGCATATGACGTCTATTGACAACACTCACCAATGAAAGCACCGCTTGACTTGTTGCGTCCAATATCTAAACCAAGTTCACCCAAAGTTTTAATTTTGTGTCATTCATTAGACGTAGAACCCATGTCAGCATGAGGCTGTTCAACGAAAATCCCGACGGGTTGACAACCAGGTAGTTCGCCCCCACATGATATCCCCTCCTGACATTTGGTGCGGTCACCGAACACGTACTTTTGAATGCCCTTATACAGAAATGCGACTAACAAGGTCATCGCTCTTACGCGTGGTTCACATGGTGCAATCACATGACATCACTGGTTTGCATGTTTTCCGTGCTGCAAAAACGTCAAGCTCAGACTTGTTTCGTCCGTTAACGAGTACAGTGGTTTCCACTCTGCGTAACCTATTTTGCCCAGTACGTCGGGAAAATCCGAGAAAATCTACGGTGCGAACTACGGAAATAATTTCTTCAAATAATGACTTCAAAAGTGAAAGCATGAAAAATGATTACCTCGTTCTGCTATTGCTGACTAAACATGCGAACATCGATAGTCTGTTCATCATCGATTCTCCTTTGTACTTCACTTGTTAGGTTCCACATGGTCAATTTTACCGTAACGTGTTATCTATCGTTTTATGGTAGGTCGTGGCAGATTCAACATTTTGTAGGTACAGTGCTCCAGTCTGTACCACTCAACGAAACTACACAATCACCGAATAGTTTATAGACAATTTCGCTTCTGCATGTTTCACAGCCACCCCGTTTTCGATTATCTGACTAAATGAGATTGTCTGCCATTATGACATCGAAAACTGACGTCTGTCTATTGAGGTAATGGGGAAAGTCCTAACGAAGACCGGGACACAACTGCACTATCGTTCTTCATTCGCGCTCGAACAAAAGACACAGGTATACTCGGAGAGTTGGAAACACCAACGTGCGACGTGAATTAATCCATCGATGGTCCATTGCACTCCTGAATTTGGTAATGCCTAAGTAAACCTAGTTTTTACACATGGGTGAAGGGCCATCCTGATCTCAAACGAAAACGTACAGTGATTATCGGTTCGTAATTAATCGGTGGTAATTTGGGAAACAGCATCTAACTCACATGAAAAAGACTTTATGTGAGTACGTTTCAGCACGTGAAAGATCGTCAGGCCACCTAGTGAGTGAATAACGCCGTCAGTTCTTCAATGAGCGGTCGACCTCCACATATCTAAACAGTAATTAAAGAGGGGTGACCTGCAGTTCCATATACACGGAGCAAACGCAATTATTTCACTGAAACCGACTTAGGAGGCCACAAGAAAGACTATACCCATCTGAATTGTCGAAAAATGCGAAGGATAATTAGCACCAACTATGGACATATTCAGCCTCCCTTAAAGTGAGCAGAGACACGTCTGTCGGAGAGGAAGGCACAAATGGGACCTCTGCTCGAAAGAAAAAAGTTATTCCGGAGGGTCCTAGTAAGCAGAGGCAGCCCTGGTTTGGATATTTGAAAAATTTATTTGGAAAGAAGACCGGAAACAAACCGTCAGTACGGTTTGGAGAATGGACAAAATGCTGATTACTAAGCCAGTGCATTGTACAGGTTGTATGCAGTTAATCAAGATACATGTGCAAAAGAGTACAAATTTCCAGCAAGACGGAATTATAATGCGTACGACCCATATTACGATTCAGTTGGACGTCACAAATAGATGACGTGGTTGTGTGATGCCTAATAACTGGAACGGCCTAGTTAGATTTCACTACTATCAAAAATGTACAGAAGTAATGCACTGAGCATTTTTCAGAGAGGCAGAAGACATACTTCCTGTTATAATTTGTCCGCTAATCTACATTCCAAGGTGATTACGCAGTTTCTACGCGGTTAATTTTTCTATTTATTAACCAGAACTAAACAGCTGAAGAGAACTGTTCATCATCATTATGTCTAATTAACTCAGTAAGTTAACCACGGAAAATGTGTAAACTGCTGCTTACAGTGAAAAAAGTTCGTTCAAAACATTTCGATGGTCATAAAACGATGTACTTTGTTGTAGATTTCCTAATCGTACTGACAGTCTGTAACTTTAATATTTTATTTCAGATGGACACCAGTAAGCATACAATATGCATTTAAGAAGCATAACCTAAAATAACATTCATCCCTTCTGTCGTATCCATGACTGTAAGAGTGTGTGCTTGAACTTCAAAACCGTATCTCACATGAATAGCCACTGTTCGTGTTCACAAGCCCGACTAGTATGCAGTGATGCAAACGTGCCAGACCTAACATTGAACAGTGCATATCAAAAGATGCATCACTTTGTTTTCAGAGTGACTGTCTCCAAGACATGAATGAGCAATCCGCTTGCCAAATTATGGTTAAAAGAAGATGTACTATGTTTGCGATCAAACACAGATCCGGTGCACCATATTTGCATAATGGGTTAATTGACACAAATAAAATCAATTTTGATCAATGGCTGAATGCAATTAGACACCTGTTTAGCTTCGTGAATGTGTACATCTTTTACTGGGGATTGAAAAACGTAGTCTGTGTCTACAAAACTGAGACCAGTAAACAAAAACACAACCAAATCGTCTCACTAACATAATTTTTTTGCTCACTGATCCATTATAAAAGAGCTCTCTTTAGCGCATCAAAGTTTCGTTAATTATCACATGTTTACTCAAGTTTCGTTGATAGTGCACTGTAATTTCTTGACTCTATTTGTCTGTCTTATCCTGTTTTACACGATTGCCGTAACAGTTGTATCGTTTGAGTTCGTTGCCCTCGGCTTTCTTAACAGTGTGCACTTTAAAAATTCTGCGATCACTTCTGTATAATTAACACTAGCTTGATTTGGCTAATAGACACTTGTCGGCCTACTTGTTAGTACAGTACATTTCAGAAGCTTGATGTAATCTGAACAACTCTACTGCATGCAGTAGACATCAGTTTTAATCACTGCACCGCCAGATTAGACAGGCTGCTAACAAACGAGTAAGTCAGACTTTGAGCCAATGACTTCGAGTAGAGCTCTCAAGAACATCCTACATCTTGATACCCCATAAGTCACGGTTTCAAGGTAGAGACACTACGTTGGTTTTCACAAGCCAGCCTTCTTTCATGGTATAAACGTCTGAGAAGTAAATGAGGTTACTTTTACTCGTACTGACCACCGCACTTATCCTTGTTTCTTTCCCCTACGCTTTTAATTCTAATCTATTCGAGGCAAAACGACAGGTAAACATTATTGCTTTTACTGTCCGCAACTTTCGATAAACCAGTCACCAGATTTTTCCAGTCAGCACCCTTTCGAGTCTGAAACAGAATGTGCGCTGTGTTGTCAAAACGCGCCTTTACTACCGTCATGTTGTAGCTCAACTTCCTATAGTGCTATGGATCAACGGATTTCTCAGCGTATTTCTTAGAAAGAAAGCTAAATCCTGACTTCGCATTATACTAAGCCGTTGTAACTAACAGTGATAGTTCGATCGGCTTCTGTTGGATGGTGGTTTAGGCGTCGTCAGACTTAATATTTTGGTCAAAGTCTGTCTGCTGAGACTGAAAGGACTAGATTCATTTGCCATATTCTCAAACGTGTGATATAAAACCGTTCGGTGACTGTTCTACGATGTTGTCTTCGATCTTTGGAAACGAAACAAACTCTCGGACATCATTATGCTTGCTGGAGATATGAACGTAATTCTTGGTCGCTTCACTCCAGAGGGTTGGCGGTGTGTTTGGTTTTCGGGTAATTGACTGCCACACTTATATCCGTCTTGCTGCCTCTGTATATGGAGTTTCTTTTTTCAACACAAAAACAACCGCTGAACATTAAGTTCGGATTGTCCTGTTCCATTCAACTATGAAAACAAGTTGACTGACCCACACCACGCCGCCCTTCTTGCCTGCTGAATTTTACCATTTACTCAGAGATCAGCAGCTCAAAAATATAAAAAGCTCCATTGAGAATTGATTATTGAGAGCATACGATGCATCTATAAAACAACACTAAAAGCCAAGCTTCCCAAGTCAGGATAGCGAACGATCCAAACAAGCATGCGGTCTACCTGTGAAGAAATCTGTTACAACGTAGTATCACAGTTGAAGCAGAACTACGGCACTACCGTTTCAGCTGGTTCACTCTAATTGTGATCGCAGCTAGCAACTGCCGTCAGTTCAGCTCAAATGTGCGTACAGACTTTGGGGTTGAGATCGTGATACTCGTCTTTCCGGTCAAATCAAGGAAAAGAAAAAAGCATTGTTACCAAGAAATAGCCAGAGGTCGTTTTTCCTGATTCTTGATTGCGCAGATTGTCGACGTGTTGGGTGGATGATGATCAAGATGATTTGTGGACGTCCGGTAGCAAACTGAACGAGCTACAATGCTTTGCTTAGTTCTTCCGCAGACTATATGCATACCATGGTGGCCGATTAGTTGATCTGGCTGGTCTGAATAGCGTATATTTCACACTATCAAAAGGCAAAATGGTATTACAGAAATGAGTTGGCTCTAACCTTGTCTTCGCTGTTGTTGGTCGGCCGACCAATGCTATCGATTACTTCACCTACCTTGTGATATTGCCAACGACGTGTTTATCAGGAGAGTAAAAATAACTAGTTCATTTGTTAACCTTCACTACTTATGGCCTTGCGTGCGTCCAGCTGCTGTTTAAAAGCTAAGTTTCCAAATTATGTGGTCCATAGTTGTACTTTATGGACTAAAGACGAAGCCCCTTCCTTTGAGAGATACTCTTGAACTATCGTTAGTTGATCATCGGGGTTTCCGAAACTTAAATTGTATCAAATGGGCGAATAGCGTAAACAATGCAAAAATTAACTGGTAAGCGTTCAACAACTTTTATGTTCCATAATGATAATCCGAGTAACGAAGAAGCATAGTCACCACCGTTAAGTAGATCATCTACTCCGTATATCGCTGGGGTATAAACCGCACCATGGCAGAGTACTAGAGATATAAACTTTCAGAACCAATGTGCTTCGCAATGTAATAAATGTATAATTTTTTGTTTAGACGCGCATCTTAATGACCTGCCACACTGGGACGTTTGCAATCAAGTGCATTTTTGCTTCATTCTTTCTTGCAAATGTCTTAGCTCCTTCTACTGTAGAATTCGTTGATAGCGACTATCATCGAAACTGTAGCATTTCCCTTTCACACGAGTATTGGTAGAATGTTAATCTTTATTTCATTGTTATCAGACCAAAATCTATACAGAGTAAAAAATACACCAACCCTAAAAGATTCTTAGGGTTCAGGACAATGCCTAATTCGGAAGTGTTGCCGAGTTTCTCTGAATGCACAATGCATAACGGGCACCTTAGAAAAAATGTATTTTTCGCACAGCGACTTCTCCACACATGGAACCAATGACTAACAAATCTTCAATCAAGGTTTGTTAATCGAGGCTAAACTATGGAATTTATAAGCTACCAGTTAACTAAGATTTCTTATCAATTAGGTTATCGTCATAGTGGAACACACCAACCGGACGTGCAATCACTGTTAGGCCAGACAAAATACGTAAAACTTATTCGTGGTAACGAACGCGCGAAGGGACATACACTGCAGGCTATCAGGTCATCCCCGTGAACCTGCTGAGATTAGCGCACATCAGCCGATTTCACGAAATTGCTTTCGCTCATCCATATGTGTCTACTTATCACTTACGTCTATGGAAAATTCATCGCAATTCACCTACGAAAAACTATAGAGGAACGAAGAAATAAACAGCCGTGTAGCTCATCCGTTGAAAACGTTTCTTAGCCTTGCTTTGCTTGCCCCTACTTTTCGTTACTTTATATCTGATCAGGTGAGGAAGTCACTAATTATCAGCTGTTTACGTTGTTAATGCCTCACTGCTGTGACTTGCCATGTAAAACGGATACATATTTTCAGGTGTAGGACAGTTTTCAGATCGACATTAACTGCACTCTGTGTTCTCTCAGAGGTTTCTAGTTCACACTTACGGTTCACTTGATTATCGATTTATCTGTTTTGGTTAGTTTGCCCAAAAAGATGAGCGGATAGGATTGCGTTGCCATATTCAGCTCGCGGTTCATGTCAACTTTTTAAAAATGGGAGTGATCCTAAGATAAAGAAATTGTTTTTAGGTCAGACTGAACCATTACGCAAAAATTGGATACTGAGAACACCTTCCCCAACACTGACCCATCAAACCGTATAAGCAAATAACACCTTCTGAGTGATCGTTGAATTAAACTGGCACAGGTTGGACACTGTCCACAATAAATCGCAGCTTTCACTGTCAATCCGGTCTTTCCGGATAGCATGTTTTTTAACGAGTCTGTAGCGTCGAGTTTCGTTCATTTAAGAGGAGTACAAACGGTCATTTTGTTCAGACCGAGATTAGAAGTCTACAACACCTTTAGTTTGATTCGAGCGTCCTCATCACCTCCTCGTTCATTGGATTTGCTGTCAAAAATAGCCCAACAACCACTGTGTTAAACATCAAGCTAATCGAACAACTTGAGTATTACACACATGCGATGTTGTCCAAATACGTCTACGTAACGGTTCTACTACTAATAATGATCGGCTGTTAGAACTGACCAGGAGCTTTGGACGAGTATAAGTGACGTCCGAATTAAAGACAACAACTATAGTACGGTATATGACAAGCGAAATGTCCGTTAGTCTGGAATGTCAAAATCTACTTCAGACTAGTTTATCACACCAGTAATCTCCCATTCCCTATCGTAGTAAACACCTATAAAAATGGTGCTGCGCCAGATAACGACTTAGCATTCAGCTCAACCATTACTACTTCATTCGAACCAGTCACAGCGACACTACCGTTTTTTAAAAAAGCTGTAATTTTCAGAATTCCTTGAATAATCTTTTCGGGGGTTCGTGCAGAATTGAGTAATTTAACTGGTAAGATTCAACCTCCAACACTTCCCTAAACGTATTGACATGAATATCATTGAATAATTCGTCATGTTTCGCTCCAGGAAGCGTCTTATTTATCCAACTTTATATACTAATCCTAATCCCACAGAATAATTGCCGGTCTGCCTCAAGCACTTCAGAATCCTTTGACAGAAAGTGAACACTTTTAACACTGAGTTCAGAAGCGATCGAATCTACTCGGTAAATCGTTCCGACGATGATTCTGTAACTGAATAATGCGTTTGATAGGTTAGCTCTGTGCTTGGACTACGGACAACGAGACTGTTGTGCCAACCCTGGAGAGTATTTAGCAGTCTGACAAATGCTCATATACCAAGACTGCTGAGTGTTCAGATAGAATAATTCAGTAATGCTCAATGTGAATACAGTAACCCAGTGGTCAATGTGTTCGGTGTATGAGAACGTGAACTACAGTTCAAGCTTGAGCACTATCGACCAGCGCAAAGGACGAAACTTGAGTTTAGTAAGCTTTTGCAAAACGTAACTAGTCAGACACGTCATTTCAATGCGACGGCCAAAGCTAACTGTGAGTGATGTTAAACTTTTATCAATTTATTCCCGTACGGTCTACCGGTAACAGTATATTGTCGCGAATCGCACGTTTTCTTTATCTTTAATCCTGGTCACTCTCTAAAGCATACAAATGGTCTCTAAGATATCCTTTAATCGAACTGATCAGCCTAAAATCGATAGGAGATAAATTACTTTGGATAATCGAATCAAACTTCGCACTACGCATTACTTAAATTCCGATATTTTCATAACGTTTTCAAACTCCGTTTACTCCCATCAACTCACGTGCCTAGAATTATTTAGATAAACTTAACCCAGGACCGCAAACATCCAGTTAACTAGATTGACTCTTACTTATTAAGTTGCAAAATGCTTACAGTGTATGTAAACTTTCAGTTCAATTCATTCTGTAATGAACAAGAAGGAAAATTTCACATTTGAATGCTTGTAACAAATGTTATTTTGTCTAGTGCACACGACGTACACCACTCGTTGTTTACTGTGTAAATCATGTGATAGTGAAAGTCTCCAACATAAATCAGAATGGTTCCAAGGTCAATGAACTGTGCACTTGATGCTTACATGAACTACAAGAACGCCGGGACAAATGTTATGCTGTTTTTAATATTATTTTTACATGAGATCCCTGCGAGCAGACGAGTCGGGAAACGTTTTTAGTGGGCTGTGTGATATGGCGCGAAACACAGAAGCTAATTTCTGTAATGTTTACTGACTTGACGCAGGACAACACAAAACTTTTACAAAAGTGGATTTTCAACTTTTATGTGTTGACAAGTGTATACTCCAGAAAACTGTTCAAAAATAAGTGTGCAATCACTTACGAAACAAATTAGGTTACTATTTATACAAGACATATGATATCACGAGGAGTGCGAGGTATTTTTCTACTAAATATCCTAGATGGACTAAACCAGGAGATGTTTTTGGGGATTCGTGCAAAACTCGAGGTTTCAGTTGTCACACTCACTAATAGTTGAAAACTAAACTTGGAGGTAAATAAGTTGTATAGAGTACACTGATTTGAACAAGGAAGGAGATATGCTGGTTCAGAAACAAGTGGGAAAACACTTCACTTAATCGAAACAAACCCAGCTCAGTTCGTCTCAAATAGAAACATTGTTCCGATTGTTCCGCCTTGCACGGGGAACGTTGTAAGCGCCTTGTAACAAACTTTTAGACAAAAACCACACTAGCCCATAAAGCAACCCGGTAGCTAGTACGATGAGTTTTCTCATAAATAAATAGCGTTCTGTTATTAAAATCATACTTAGAGGGAACCAGATTTTCGTTGTCCAGTTTGCGCCTTTAGCTGATGGATTATCATGTCTATCTCCTTTGAATCTTCATCTTAATCTCCAGGTTCACAGGAAACCGCCTAAGATCGTTTGTGCAGCGGAGGCCAAATATCGTTGAGTTCATTTTAACTGGTTCGCGTTGTTCAATCTCTCGTTCGTATAAACAATCTGTACCAGTCCTAAGGCTGTTGTAACCAAAGGTTGTACTACCAGACTAGGTACATTTTTGTAATTATATACTCAATTCTCAGTGGAAGTTGAGCGTCAAGGTCCATCGGAACCGACTGTCTGCGATGACGGATAATAACGTGTGCTTGAAATCCGATAAACAATCTTCGAGGAGCATTTTCCGTCAAACAGTCTTCACAGGTAAGTCGTGGTGATGTTTGGATCTAATCTACAACTTTCTGTACTTTTAATTTTCGTTCACCACAATATTTCTGGCTTAACAATTGGTTAGAAGTTAAGGAGTGTCGTTTAATAACAAAATACCGTGGGCTAACAATCCGTATTTTTACTAAGGCTATCGTCTTTGCCTTTTTAATGCCACGAAATATTGTAGCTTCCCTGTGATATATGGTATCTGCTTCCACACTTTAAATTCGCAGTAAGCAACTATAATTACCGAACTTCTACAACACTGGAGCTCATTCAGTTTGCGAGTGAAGCACTTCACCTATGTATCTTGGGATGAAAAATGTCCGTGTCATTCTATATTGGTCAGCGGTACATAACGGTATTAAACTAGTTTTTTGTTTTGGTTGTAAAATAGTGGACATTTGGTCTGCAAAAAATGCCTGTACCTCGATCACTGACTTCGTGAACATTCGCCCAGATAAAATTCAGTCTTTCAGACTGCGCCACCATTCTCATGCTCATATTATCATCAACTCACCCGCCCTTGGAGTTCCGCACATGCTTACCACAGTTGCTAAATTCTTGAAGTGAAATCTCGACGAACTATTCCTCTTTTTACATTCCAATCAGTTGTCAAATCTTTGCAACTTCGTCAGCCATCATAATGTTTTGTTCACTCCACCTAGCTCACAGAATTCACAGATGACTTTGGGTGAGAAATAATAACTAATTGAGTGAATGGCAGTAAATGAAAGCCACGTAATCAGTCGTTGCAGAGAAGTGTATGATAACAAATTAAATTGTTTCATTCACACTTGGTGAGTGTATGCTCAGCCAGCGTATGTAAATTCTAACAATTCGAGAGCAAACCACACATGCACTTTTGTATCTGATGTGTGCTTGCTAAATGATGATAACTGTTTATCTCCAGTTTTCGTGCAATCCAATCAGGCTATACTAATCTGATGAAAAATTACTGAAAACATTGACCCATTATTCTGTTTCTCCCGGCAGTTCTGTCCACTTACTACTGATCAAGTGATGCAAATTAATTGCTTTCACTAAATTTATCATCGATGTTTACAAAAGTGGATGGAAAACATTCCGCACGTTTCTACTATGTATCACAGTGAACCAGTGGAGCCATAATTCCCGTTTTGGTGGCACTCAAAATAGAATTATATTTTGTAGGCTTAAATGGTCTTTAATTAACGGCAAACTAGGTCCCGATCGAGGAAAACTTCAGGAATAACGCCATCCATTTTCCAATGGTTCGCAGGGGTTTTCACAAAGTTTACTCAAAACACAAGTGTATTGAATGCATCGCGTTTAGAAAATTTATCAGATTATCTACGATAACATGATAGTACAGTCACTTGGTTTTACAGCTGCTGTTAACTGATCAACGCGAGTACTTCGGTACTTCTGAAATCGCGATCGATACAACTGCTATTTGAGTTCCTTTCATTTTTTAATTTGTCAAAAATGGCACGGATACTAAATGGGGTTCGTTTCCAGAATTCTTTTTATCCCATAAGCTGTAATCTTTATTTTCTACTCCTAAGAGGAACCTCAGAAGTTCTCGTTTCAGTCGATAACTCGTTTCAAAGTGAAGTTTTCGAGGTTGTTGAAAGGCTCAGGTTCCTGAAGAAGTGTATGAATGAAGAAGCAGGTATAATCATAAAAGAAGTGGTTCAAATTTTTATGGTATTAGCGTGGTTTGCTAAGTTATTATCCCTCAAAATAAATAGACACCGCTCCAAATCACATATTGAGGTGATTGTCTGATACCAGTGTGAAAGCCTTGTTAGTAATCGGTTGTGAATCATGATGACAGAATCGAGAAAGCGAGATGGTGACTGATTCTTCCACTAGGCCGCAAAGTGTTTGGAGTGATGTGAATAACAGGAAAGATTTATGTTACCGGTGACAGTAATACTTCCTTTCACCTAACCACTAGCGGTGCATAGACTAATGTAATTGATTACTGATGAGTAGTTGGGGATTTGGTTAATTTCAAATTGAACATCACTCACAATTGATCGCAGCTGTCACATTCCCATGAGTAGTATACTACTCACAAACAAAACTGCCTCCTATACAACAAGCACATGACCCAAGTGTGTCCGTTCGGAGTTCTTTCTTCACTGATTGGAATTAGCCATTGTCTATGTAGATTTTTACTCATGCACTTCATTAATTAATGTACGACTGCTATTTGCTTTTTCCCCATCACCTAGGTCAAGCACGCTATGTGGTCAAAATGTGGTACAAACGTATAAACACAAATGGCCTTGATAGAAGTAGTTTGTTTGTTTAAGGCAGAAAGATAACTGCATAAAAGTTCGTGACCTTTATGTGTTCAGGTTCAAGACTTTTCTTTAATACAAATACCCGTTTAGCTGATACGGGTTATAAGGATTTCAAGTTTATGGAAACCTTGCAGAATGCTACTTACCAGATGTGACCCTAATCTCGAAAGATAATCACCGCAACACTGAAGCTGTTGTGTGCAGTTTTCGCGATTTTTGTGTATTTTACAAGTATTGTTTGAGCGTTTATCCGTTCACCACGCATGAAAATACTACCAACGCACTGCAATTTAACCAAATATCCATCGATCTTACCTGAACACAGATCTCAGTTTTACAAGTTGAAACACTTATGCACTGATAATGCTTTTTTGTTTGGTTATTAAGCGTTCGCACGTTTGAATTTCAAGCTTGATGAACAGTCACATATTAAAACCATCAATTCGAGCCAAGACCTCTACCACTACTCTCGAAGTGCATTGTGTTCATCGTACAATATCAGTGACTTTTATAGGTGTTTCAACATAACCCATCTGGAAACAACATTGCTACTTACAACCTACAAAGGACCATTTTCTCTTAAAGATTTTCGCCACACTTCAACCCTAGCTGAGAAAACAGCTTACGTATAGACATTGGCGTGAACGAAATGGTTAAGTTAACACACATTTGCGAAACAAGTATGATTCACGTGCAGCCGAATGGAAGTACAAAAGGATTTAATGGATCGTAATGAAGTTGAAACCGGAAAGTTGCTGTTCGTAAAATCTCAGGAAGCGATCATCGTTTGAAAACAATTTTCACTATAAAGCCTATATGCAATCCTATACCGACCAGCATTTGAAAATATGCCAGCCTTGAATCAAACACCCATCGTTTTTGATCGCTGAATTCTCATTCATATGAAGTTTATTCAATTCCATTAAAAAAAAATTAGATTACGAGGTTGTTGATTAAGGTTAAGAAGCAGTAACATTGGCATTTTCTAAACGATCCAGCAACCTCAAAAGTATTCACAAACAAATGTGATGAAACGTTCGGATGTGACAGTTAGACCATATGCAATGCAAAGTCACTGAACCACTGATCAACATATACGAAAGTGGTCCGGCGTACACATCCCTGTTGCAGGAAATATATACACACTACTGATAAACTTTGGGAGGGGTTACGTGTGAGTAGAGCTCTTGTAATAGGAGGGGCATGGGCTGAGAATAGATATGAATGGAGAATCCGCAGTTAACCTACAATGTTCTTCAGTAGAAGGTAATCTTAAATACTTCGGCCTGAGAATGTTCTGAATCTGTCACTAGGATAAGACAGAAATTGGCTGCTTAGGCGGTTTTCATGATAGCCACTTTTGTCGACAAATAGTTAACAGAAGATTTAACTAGGTGTCACCGAAAGGTACCTGAAAGTTTGGCGGTATTCCATTAAAATGTTGTTTCTATTTAGAAACGTGCTCAGTTTGCAACACATATTGTCTGTTATTTCATCCTAGGGTTTACTTTCTCCCGACAGTTACGTCGCTCCATTTTGAAAATGGGTATTTTAACATATCCGCATCGTCTTTAACCTGACATTGTGCAGTGAACTTCACCCGACCATCAGTAAAAATGGTGTATACACTTTATACCAGAAAAATGTTTTAATATTGTCTGATCCGCATATAACCAAGAGCAAAAATCTATAGTCATGATTGCCTTCGTCCACCAACGTGATAATGGTCATGTAATGGACTTAATTTTATCATTTTGGTCGCTTTACAAATTCTTCTTCGGATAGACTATTAACACCATATATTGCCATTTCGCAACAGCGGATGCGATTGCGATTATAGCCCGTCACTTAAAGGTCATGATCGCCTTAGTTATGCATAGCGAACCTCTGGCCCATGATCGGGGTTTACTCCGGCGGTTTACCACTTTGTATTGGTTCCCATCTCCCGAATGAACGTTGTCTCTTGGCCACCAACTCACTTACCCCATTCTCAATAACAGTAGACATTTATTCTTTGACCAAAATAAAAGTGAACGTCCTAACACGAGTTTGTATGAATTTCACGTATGCGTGGCCAATATATATATATATATATATATATATATATATATATATATACAGACATTTGTACATACCAGACGACGCAATACCGAACAAATATTTATCTTCTGTCTTATTGAACACTCAGACATTTATATTGGTTATATTGGTTAATCGATGAACGTAACTCCGTATTAGCACTGTTAAGAAAAATAGCATTCCCCCTAGCAAGTTATGTTACTAATTGCTGAAACAAAAAGTTACTGCCATTATAAACGAAAAGGGCGATGTTATATCAAACACAGGTGTTGAGGCGTGAAAACATTCAAGCTGGAAGCAGACTCACTTTATTCTAAATACCCAATAAATGAGAGATTCACCGACGGCTTATCGGGCATGAAGCAGTCACAAAGATTAAATGAGGCTTAGTTCTTCCAAAAGCCATACTTCCGTTACCGTCATTCAAGCAACCAATTGTTTACGTGGTGTTAATAGACCAATCACATGTAAGCTGGACGGTTAAACCACGCATGTGCTTATTGATTATGGGAATTGCGTGCGATTGATGGAATGTGCTGTCTGCTATCTGGCAAACTGATCTTCCTTGGTGTATCTGCTGTCCTATAAGATCTGAATAAAGAAAGGCTGAAAGAAACTTGTTTAGAAACCAAACAGTTAACTGACCTTAAATGCACAGTAAGGCGCAGAAGATACGAAACCAGTATGCGAGAGCTGTAAACCACTGAAGGGCAAATACCGAACGGTAATCGATAGTAATAGGTATGCAAAAAATGATATCCGTATGCTTGCAAATTCAAAAAAGATGGCGACAGCTATCGCTTCATGTTAACAAAAGGAATTATAACAAAAAACTGGGAGTATATTTTAAATAAATAATGGAATCCATCTGCGTGTATTCTGGTTTAATGGAAGATTTTCAAGCAAAGTCGTTTTTCAGTTTTTTTCTTTTTTTTTGATGATTGAAGCAATAGATCATTCTGAAGAAGTTCATACTAGTGTGGTATGTTCCAAAAAATATGAAGATCATTAATAACTCTGTAAAAACTACATTACTCGAAGAGGTATGATGTTTTCCACTGAAGCCCATTTTTGGCAGGCTTTTATAGTTTGAATGCTTTGGAGAAACAGACGTCTCACGTGGAAAATTATGGACTACTGTCAATTTCGATCTCAGATTAATTGCTCCCATACTTCAAACGTCATGACAGCTTTAAAACATGACCGTCACTCGCAATGAACGAGGATTATTCCGCTGTCTAAATGAAATAAGTCACCGTGACTACTTCACAGAAACGAATATCACACTTAAGTAAAACTGTCCGGTAATGCCATCACAGTGGGAAAAACTAAAAGTAGTCTAGATACATCTTGATCTGACAATCATATTTCATAATCGTGTTATGTATTGCGTGAAATCGTTTGTTTTATTCCCGTCAGTAATAGTGCATTTTTTAATGAGCACTTGTACCATTCATTTATAAGTCAGAGTATAGATATTGCTTTTTAACAACGACAGACATGGGTAGTGCTCAACAAACAGTTCTCGCATTCACTGTAGTTAGACGTTATACGGAATTTTTGATAAGTGTAACGTGTTGCGAAAAGCTCTCGTTCTGAGTGAATTGTCCACTCTATTTTCAGAATGTTGGTAAGAATAAACACCCGAAAACTCGATTAAGAAAGAAAACGCCTGTCTAAATTTTTGAAATAATTTGCACTTGAACGACGAGGCAGTTTCACTTTCAAAAGTTTGCCGCAATTTTACTTAGTACGTCCAAAATAGTAAGAACACCAAATTCCAGCTACCCACTAATGCTGATCCTGAGGACAGGTTCAATATCTTACTGGGTAATAAGCAAGATTTTGTGTTGAATTTCGTTTAGACGGTCAACAATTGAGCGTACTGTCCTCTTGTATCAGTACAATGCAGCTGAAAATGGTGCTGAATTTATGCTGATGGCGACTGGCTACCTGTTTTGGGATTGACTAGAATGTGCGGAAGGACTGCGCCGTCTCACAGTGTTGTGAACGTGAAAGACACTTGACCTGCGAATTTAATTATTGCACAAACTCCCGTACAGGTCATGTTAGAAAATAGAACCACGAATACGTACACTCAGTTGAATGGCTGACGTGCATTCAGTTACAGTGGGTAGCAGTACGTTGTCATTCGCCTTGGTAACACGTCCCCCATAGTGCGTACACATTATTCCGCTAGTCGCTTTTAGTCCATCCTCCTCCTGGCGTTGAGGCTTGCCATGTAGTTCTCGAATGAACTCGACCTTGTTTGTGAGTAGCACACAACTCATAAACGAGGTTATTCGTTATACAAGAACAGGCCAAATTTGCTGATGTCACTGTTAGCATTTACTGAATGAACTGATTGTCTTTATACTCTGCGTGCTAAAATTATTTCCATGACAGTTCGCATCGTCAGGACCGGTGACGCAACTGTGACTGTCATGTCTGTGGCTGTAACGTGTTGTTCACTGTGATATTCATCTCCTACAGTGTGTGACTGAATCATCACATGTGCACCTGTCTCTGAGTTGATGAATCGTGACAGGAGGGAAGAAAACAAATGCTCTAGTGATGAGTATGAATAACCTTCCGATCGGTGGTGGCTAATCAAGAAGAAATATATACCGTGTTCGAGCCTACTTTGACAATCGATTCAAAATATCAACAGGTAATTGAAAATTGACCAATTTCAAGATGGACAGTTAAAATGCATGTTCTGAAGTAGAAACCATAATCACATATGGATTATGTTCACATAAAAAGATGAAATCCTTTAATAACTAATCAACAACAATAATAAAAAGAAAGAAGACCTAGCATGGTTAATTTTCCTTGACTTAAGCGGTATAATGGTAATACTGCTGCTCTACTGTAACGAAACACATATATTGAGTTGTGCAGCGTCCGCTGAATATGTAGGTGTAATCTATGATAAATTGTATTTATTGATTGAGTTGTTTGTAGACAGCCGCTAGTCATAACATTTTACGCATCTGTTTCTAAGTCTATACATATTATCATATGAGTCAGAACAAGTTCGAAATGTTTGAACGCCATAAAGACCCAGAAACAGCAGTGGCAGACGACTTAGATGTGTCCACAGGTTGTGGACAGAATAAAGTTGGGTATAAAAACAATCCAACCGGAAGATCATTTCCCAATATACACCTTCTCCTTATAACCTCACATTGTGAAAGGCAAGTGTGCTTGCTGCCCTTATTTAAAGATGAAATTTTCCCTATAAAATCGTTTGAAGTTTAGTCGCCTACAAACTCATGGGGCTCAGTATGAACTCTTACCTCGGAATTTCCAAAAGGTTCACTCACCGGCATTCAGGAGCATGACTACGTTAGACCTCACAACCTGTTTATGCTAGACCACTTCCCATTAACGAAGAAATGTTGATTACCTTAAACTTGAGTTTAGAATAAGTAAACCCTTGCCTGGTTAGAACGTCTTCTAACGAAAGGTTTACCTACTTTGAATTATACTGTCCAACTTTATGGTTGCAGCAGACTGGATTGAGATGATAAAAGCCTACTTCCTTGACACACTCCCACGTGTCACATGATATGAATGTCTGTCCATATCTGTTTTATTTTGTTGTCACACTGTACATATTTTGTTAGATCAGTCAGTATGGTGATCCGGTATGTTTACACGTTTAATGATGATTTGCAGAGGGCCAACGATCTTTTTGTATTATGGCTTTTTTATTTGCGTCAACAAAATTTTATGTCACACCCATGATTTGTTCACAAAGTGACATTCTTCGACCAATGCAGAAGCAAGGTTACGTAATCTTCTGATCTCTGATAGGCGATTTTGTAACCAGAGATTACTTAATGGCCTTATCATTCGTTGCAGCATATTGTGATTGATATTTTAACATCAACTGTGGAGTCAACGGAGTACAGTTATCGGTCCACACTAACTTCACAAGTACTAACGTAGTGAGGATGGACGATCACACTATATTACTCGTGAGTAGACAAACAGAGGCACTTTCATAGTTGTGGGATTAGTTGGTGAGAAAATTGGAGAAGGATCAATGGAGTATGATCCAGCAAGAAAGGATGGTTTTCATACAAGAACTTAAGATTAGCAACTGTGGCTTTCTGGAATTACCGCTACGTGCAAACGCCTATTTTATGTTCGAGGCGTCGATAAACCATAGGCTACATATGTATATATTCTGAATAAGTAATACTTGTGCCACCCGCGTTCTTGGATCACAGAAGTTGATGCTATGGTCAGAGTTGCGAATGTAGATTACGTGGCCAAAACCGTTCGTTGAAATAGACATCCGAAGCTTCGTGATTAATTGTGATGGCGCGGTTGAACTAGTCGAAATAATGACCATCCGGGCGAAGTTGGTAGACCTGTGGGTGCTTCTTAACCGTAGGGTGTAATCAGTGCTGTAGACGGCGTGAGCAAGATGCTGATTGTCGGGTGTGGCAATTTTGCCAACTGCCAGGATTCACTGAGGCAGTTAAAGATCGCTCGACTTGACCCTAGAGGCGACGCTATCGTTTACGGTAATTGCTGTTGGGAAACCTTCCTAGTGGTTAATAAACTGAAATCAGAGTAGTCAAGTTAACTGAACGATTTTCAAATCGTAACTGAAAAATTGACTAAGAAAACTGTAGTTTTGTAGGTCAAAAAGACGGAGGAAAATCCTAGCTAAGTGCACAATAAATGTGGCAGATGTGTACATTCGCAACGACTTTATCCGCTGAACAAAAAGGCTGTACACGAATAACCGTCTGAATTAAACTCCTCGTTCCGTCATGCAATTTACCCTAACCGAAGCGAAACTTCGTATTTTGATTGTTAGTTGGCATTCAACGTTCGGGATAACGGTGATCAAACGCGAGTAGCGTTTTAGATTTCGTCACATACTATAGTTGTCACTTTACAGCGAAAACATGGATACACTTTTCGAACAATTAGAAACGTCCTTGATAATCAACAAACACTTAAGGTTAAACGCCGTACGCATTTGATCGCAGACTTTGCATTCATACGGATTCTGTAACCAGCCTCTCAAAAAAGAGCATTATAATTGAGCCCCGCTTTTGTTACAGCTGGCCAGTAGTGCATCTTCTTGCCACGAACGTGGTTAAAACTCTAGACAAGCTCTTATGAAACAACAGTGTTGGTCACTGCACCACTGACCTCAAGTTGGAATTATCACATACAAACGCTCAAACACTTTTCTTAGTGAGTAGTGACCGGATTGTCCGTTGGTCTCAGTAGGGGGGACAGTTGCGGCCTGTTAACTCTTATCGATCACACACAATGAAATCAACCAGTAAGCATCATGTATTTTTTGGTGTGTTAACATATCCTAAAATTAACCGATGCGTCCATCACGCGAGAGTTTGGAAACTATTGTTACGGCGAACTGATATCAGTCAGCAAGAGAACAAAGTCATCTTCTGATACGACAGTTTCTTCAGCTCAACAAGGTTGAACATGGTCAAAAGACAGTAGCAGCTTCGTTGTTAATTTTGTAACTAGAAACTTTTTGTAAGATTGACAATATTCTAAACTGTGGTGTACATGTGTGTTCAGTTGTTCAAGTGATTCGATATTCCAAAAGGATGCCGGCCATTAAGCATAAAAATCTGAAAAATTTTGTATTCATTTATTAGTTTGAGTAAGATACAATCTCTTGTATTAAGCAGAGGTAGAAATGCCCAAATCAGTAGGGTAGTAGACTATTTTTATTCAGGATTATGTACGGCGATTCGTACAACATTAGAAGTGACCCTACGACATTTGAAAAATACCGATTGTTTTGCTTTTTTTCCTTTCCAGAGATATTTCAGAAGCTTACAATAAACTTTTGTTTTCTTCAGGACAAAATTCATCACTTTTTTTTAATAGATTCCAGGTTTACATAAAGTACAATACCGTTCTATACAACAGCTGGCGGCGTTTTAAATACAATTATGGACAGTGATACAAACGTATTCCTTGTGGCTGGATTGTCTTTTTTCAAATAGATTTGTCTATATAGCCGTGAATTTGTTCGACAAACTTTGCTTCAAAAAGTACATAATGAATAAGAAAAAGCTGTTGTGTCGTTGCTTATTAAGCTAGTTGAACCAATTAGCACTCAAAGTTGTCTAACGTCATTGAGTTATTGTTTTGTAGAATCCAATATAATTGTTTTCGCAAGACGATTCTTACTAGTGAACAGATAGCGTCATATGGTTGAAAGAAGAAATCAGAGTTGATTAGTTACTTGCATGCCGAAGGTGAAACAAACCATTCATTTGGGAGAAAAACGTTCCACCTATATTTTCTGAGAGTAGTATTTGACACGAAGGGTGATAAGCAGTGTAGAATGCTAGCTCTTCGTTTTGTCGAATATGTATGTGAACAGAAATCCAACTGGTCAGTCTGTTACGACCTACCGATCAACTCCACATATTTGTGGACAGACAATCTCGGTAAAGATTGTTTGCTTAAAAGTTTTCACGGAAAACATGCAAATTTAGGTTGTGTTACTTGAGGACACAATGAGCACACAGTTTGAGCCAGGGCAGTGAAAGTTTGGCAAAATATCTTCCACGATTTTTATTGCATTTCTGTCGGGTCTGTTCCATGAAAAAACATTTTGGAAAGTTTGTTTATCTTATCACAGTGGAAAAAGATTCAGTTCATTTTGCTTATGCAAATGTTACCAAGAACATAGGTGCACGGATACTTAATATACAAGAAAAATAACTTGGAATATGTCCTACTGCACTTCGTAAGTTCAAGTAAACATGTTTGGACGAGAAGCACATAATCAATAGGATCGTTGGAGTACACTTGTTGGCTCAACCTATTTTTTGCTGTTAGATTTATCAAACGATCATTTTTTACAAATCAGCTGGTTTTTCAAATCTATGAAAAATTACTTTATTTAAGAAAACAATTTTTGAACTGATAGGACGAAACGAAGTGCTAACATTCATCGGAACATATTTTTAGTAAATTTTGACACAGCGAAAGTAACTGGGTATTTGTAACTTGTGTACAGATTGTGTCAAATCTAATAATTTATCTAACTTGACTGAATAAAAGCAAGCATATATTGGTTTGTTTCGTAATTACAATAGAGTTTGAGCTTTATAGATAAAACAATGACGAGTTGAAAAATCTGACTCAATCAGGTAATAACGGTTGATGTTATATACATCTCTGTTACAAGGTTAAACGTAACTTTACCAAGTAAAATTCAGACGCCGTAAAAAAAATCTCCCGAGCAATGACAGTTACTCTATAGAGATCACTAAACTAAGTTTCCATAGTTTGGGCTGCTGAGACAGTCTGGACTGTCTCCAACCACAACCACCTCCGTTCAAAGAACGTCCGGTTTACTGAAGTTAACTCTGTTACTTATTGATTGTCGAGTTGGTGATGATTGTTTGAAGGTACCTCAACCAGCCTCAATAGTATACTGCCAACGTCTGCGACACGGACACCAAGGCGTCTGCGTCGACAACGTGAATTAAGAAACCTCTTTAATATAAGAAGCTAGTAGAGCGACGCTGCCTTCTCTCCGGCTGATCAACAAACAGTTAGGCATAGAACAACACGGATTATTTCAGCACCTTCAGATAAGGCTGAGTAATGGGGTTGTAAGCAGTCCCTTAGTTGCCGTCCTGTTGTGAAGTGTCATCGTGTTTGTGTGCCTTTAGATGTTTCAGGTCTGCTCATTGAAGGAAAGAATAGGGACTGTTTTGCTAATATCTTGTCAATTTGATCAGTCGTGATCAGTAAGCTTACCTCTCTTCAGTTATACTTTTTCAGCGAGCTTCACAGTATCAATGCTTCCTTCACTTACCTCCCCATGTTTTCAACCCCGACAATAGAAGTGCAGCAGAGGAACTGTTCATTTTTGTTAGGGAATCCTGCTTGAGTCCATACTGTTAAGCCAACTCAATTTAACGGAAAACACTTTTAAAATATCCTCGATATATCTCAGTTTTTTCTGACCACCGTATGGCTTGAGGGCGTAGATAGTCTTGGATATAAGCTAGGCTACTGTCTCCTCACTCCAGTCGTTGGTGGCCTTCCAGTACGCATAGCTAGAGGAAAAGAGTTCAAACTGCATGCCCAACTACTCATATGCCTGTAAGCTTTTTGTCACTGAGCATCCACGTAATAAAAATCAGAGTTCTTGTTTTGTTAGGTGACAAACCATAGTGATGCAGCATACAGGAACGTGTTTAGATGGTTGTTAAGAAACAAGATCGAGTAATCTTCCTAGAAAAACTTCATCCTAATGGGACGTCATTTAATTCTGCTAAAGTGCTAGACATTCAAACAAATGGCACAAGTAACCGTTGACTATCTAGGCTGCAAGAGCGAAGTAGTATCCATTCGTATTTTCTCCAAATTATCTTCTCTTGCATTTCACCTGCCGGTTAACGTAAATGGATGAGCAGGTTATGAAACCACCCAGTTAAATATCTGCTGGAAGTTACTCATGGTTTTGATGAAAGTACTTTGCATGTCCGAACATTGTCGAACATGAATTTGGTTGGTAAAGGGAAACGGCGTCAAAGTTTGTAGAACCCAGACAGAGGCTGAATGTCTAGCTACATGACTATACTATGGATAAACTACAGGAACTTGTAGCGATTGACGAAAGGTGCACACCTCCGCTGTCTCAACTTTAACGGTTGCGCTCCATACGATATAGATTATTCAGAAAGCAGCATGGTGTAGACGACTAGTGACCCAATTGTGTTCCTGGGGGACTTAGGCTTCTTGTAATTTTCTTATATCGAACCATTGGACCAAAAATGTTCCTAGCCCCAAACATACTTACGGGAGGCAGAAGAGTTAGATTTTGCTTTCCTGTTTCTGAGCAATAGGCTGTGCTGACAGATTAAGCAATATGCTAAAATTCAGCCATTTTGCTACCAAAAGAATGCGCTTAATATTGGTCATCAAGAATCAATGGCTGGTTATCAACAAACAACCTTTTCTATATTGAACGACAATAACTTGTACAACAAGTACAGTTAACGCATGTTTGCCATTGTTTGTCAATCTAACCGTATCATGTATCATGTTCAATATGAGCAAGTATATCGCTTTGTTATGCAACATCAACGGCTAACCAAAATAATCATATAGAGCATGCTGACTGACTCATGCTCACTGACCGGACAAAACCGTCTATCGTGTCAGGTGACTTGTCAACAGGTGTGGTTTACATAGCAGCGGTAGCGAATTACTCAAAAATGCGAACTGAACACTATTCACCCATCAGTTCAGGATGTCACTTTTCGAGGACATATGAAAGTAACGAGTTCCACCGGATTTTGACAAGTTATTTATACGCCATTATCTAAATAAAATCCAGTAAAATCTGATTACAGTAAACAACAGTAAAGCGGCCGACTAACATTTGGGTCAGCGTCACCGGTTGAAGTAACATTCTATAAAGTGAGCAGATTCAGCAGGCTTTCGAAGTGTACTAGAAGGGTGACCAGGAAACACAATGCAGGTTGTTTCTCACACACTAGCCGATCGAGTGCAATTGTCAGAAGTTCATTTGATTCAGGCAGAACCACACTGTGATCAGTGTGCTGCAATATGATCAAGTCCAAACAGTGGAGCAAACAGTTAATGCCAGTGACCTACAACGAAATAGTGGACAGCTGTTCCGACCTAGTTGAGTCTCATCAGCACCACGTACGCCATAGACTCGAACCCACTAAACGTGAATAAGTGGCAAATTGTACTCGAAGCACTTATCCACTAGATCATGGGGTCACGGTCACCGGGGTTACAGGACGGTATGTGAATTAGTTGCCATAGTTGTTGCTCTTCTTTCCGCACATAAGGTGAAATCGACCGGCCGTTTTGTGGTTGGCCTGCAAACGAGTAAACATCCACCAGAGCCTCGTAAAGGGTTTGTGGATGGTTGCTCGTTTGCAGGCAACTACAAAACGGCCGATCGATTTCAGTCTGTGAGCGAAACGAAGCGCAATTACTAAGGAAAATAATGGAGAATTCTCCCCACATTATTACTTGCCTCGGGTATACTCTAGCCTCAGACGGTCACTTTGTTTAATAGATCTGGTGACTGAGTACTCGGTAGCAGAAGGACCATGGGGTGAGCTTCAGGTTTTTCCTCCGAGATGCCTATATTGCATTGAGAACCACCTTAATTGTGTTAGCCTCTTTTGACAGGAAGATTTTATGAACGACTTAGGTCCTGTAGTGAATGGTTTGTGTGTTTCTTGATAGGTTCCAGAGCATTTTCAAGATACGCATGTGGGGTTTGTGCGGTTGTTGATGGACATGGGCGGGCCATTGTGCGAAACATAGATGAAATAGCTTCAGAGTGATATGTTCCATAAAATATGCTCAGCAATGTTCTAACCACTGTTGTACACTCATCTGACAGATGCAAATTGTCTGTCAGTGATATGACAAGTTCCCGTTAGTATGTTGAAACCAATAATTGCCGTCACCAACTTCATATTGAGCACGTGATATATGAACAGCAAAGGAACAAGGTAGCCACACCTATTAACAAGAAACAGTTTAGCGGGAAGTTTCGAACAGACTATGAATTACGACAGAATTCTCTAAACAACGTACAAAGTGTACTGATTAAAACAGCTAGCACTTTGAAATATTGCATCCAAATACTGTTGTGGAAACCAACTGCTTACCACAGACTACCAACTGTATGTTCACACCAGGTGTTTGAGTGCTAACTTGTGAGCTTTACTGAGGAAAATATTTTTAGTCTGGATGAGTGTAACGAAATGGTACCGGTATGTCCTCTAATTGGATGTGGTGCGTGCAGCAAGAAGTTGGGCACTAGACAAATAAGGATCATCAGGGGTGTATTTCGAGTAAGGGTTGAGTAAGCTGAGTGTGATGGTGGGAAGACATCAATTCTCATGTCGGTGTTCATTTCTAATTCCATTTAGTCTGCTAGATGCACAGAGAACGTGATCAGCCAATCCTGGTCCTATCAGTTTTCAATGGGTCGGTGAACAAAGTAGCTCACCGGAAAACACTAACATTACCTGTGGTTGTAATTCAACTCAAGTACTTATATGTTATAGGAAAACTATCTGTCACCACCACACTCTTATCTCTGAACGTTCATATCTGATGAACGGTAGCTCGTTTTAACGTTCTGATTCAAAAATTCAAGTGAGATGATGTTGAAAAAAGGAGCCAGTTATTTTGCTTAAGATATATTTCACTATAAACATGCAATAGGAAAGTCAATATAAAGCTTTCACTGGTATTTTTAGTCTAGAATATTCAACTGTCTAAATTGGGGCATCTGAAGCCACTATCTGTAACTTCGATAGGAAACCTTACAATACCCTGAGATATGGCAAGAGAAACTAGAGTTTTTCCATCTCATATAAACCTTTCAAATTCGAATACTATGATAACGCAATACGCTTCCACTCTCCATGACGTGATATGACCTAACGGAAAAGAAATGATCTAATACAGTGCTATTCTCTGTAGGGACTTATCAAATAAGATCATCATCCACCAAAGAACACTTAACACAATGATGACAGTATCGCTCTTGAAGTTCTGTTGTGTTAAAAAATAACTTCAAGTCTAGAAAGGAACAAGCAATTTGACGTCATGCCTCGAAGGCCATCTCTGTTGCAAACATGTCGCTTGCAATTCCTATACAGAATTATGTAACCCTTGTTTTCACTTGTAATCCGTTCACCAACCGCGATTATCCTTACGTTATGTCGTCTTCTGACGCACGGTCTCTTATTTTTGTCACGTCTGTTCGGCTAATCCACCGCGCTGCTATATCTTACAGAAATTCTGTAGGACCCAAAGGTCGAGTAAATAAAAAAAGTCAGCCAAGTAACATTCAGTCAGTTTTTCACATTGAATCGGAAAGTTTTACAATGCTGGCCTCAAAGGAAGTAACCAATTTGTATACAAGAGCCTAAGTTACGTCCGGATTTTGTTTCCCACTTGCTCAATTACTGCTTCAACTGCTTAATGTAATCATAGAAACTAATACTAGAAATAACTGTTGTCATTGTGAAATGCTTATGGAAACTAAATGTTCATTTTTTAGACTTCCAGCGGGTAGGGTCTAATAATTGAAGACCATCCATAAAAAGAACGCTTTACACCAGGACCACTTTTTCTTATTCCTCGCTTATGTGTTTCGTTTGAAGAAAATTACGTTCCACTTTCTTTCACAAAGCGAATTCAAGAGATTCCTGATCTTGCGAATACCATTTTCTATGGGCTAAATTAGTCAAACATTTTCCTGATTCGCTACGGTTAGTATTAACCCTACGCTACTGAAAAATGGTTTTACCAGAAAAACGGTTGTGAAGTATGCCTGGTTGCAACTACGAATGTAACCTAACCGTGAAACCTGCAGGGCAGACGATATCTTGAGACTACTTCGTGTTTTCCACTAATGTTTCCTCGCAAGCTGAATTTATGCTACTCAACCTCGGTTTATCAAGCCATAGAGATTCAAGTACACCATTGGATCAACCGAAAAATGTCAGTATTGTATTTTTGTCAGTAAATGTTTTCCGTTGCCATCAGTTTCTTGTTTACCAAAGTATTTTTGCCTAAAAAAACACCACCTTTGTAGAAACATTCTCAAATGTTTATTGTGCAAACCTCAAGGCTGATCGCCTTTTGGTCAAATGACAACGTGATGTATGCTGATCAGTGATAAGGCAATTGTCACAAGGTTACAAGAAGTGCTTACATCTGTTGGTGGAATACATTGTTATACGGTAAGGAAACTTTTAGAACAATACGCATTGCATTTTTATAACCGTTAACTTTTGCTATAAAGGGACCGAAAAGCAAGGAAACCGAATCGAAAAACTGACCTTCTTACTGACTTGCCCTCTAACAGAATCACGTGGTCTTGAATTGTACGCATGACCAATTCAAATTCCATCTGATGAAAAGGTCGAAGTACAACTCGAATAGCCGGGGTGAATGCATCGCCGTTACGGTAAACACTGCGCAAAAAGAAAGCAAGAAAAAGTGAAAATTTTCATTCTATAGCGTCCAAGTTACGTGACACTAATAGGAACCTATATAAATGAATAGAATAACCTGTGTACCTAACCTTTTGCCTTAGAGTTATGTATTCATACCGCCCAGCAACGTAATAGCAGTTGGTGTGTCTGGTTGTTCCAATGCTTACTAACTGACTAAACATCAAATGTGATAACGAAAGCTTTAAATGAACTAGACGAGCAATTCGACAATTCATCACCAGGTCAGTACAGTTTTTTAGGCTCGACGAATCCAAACAATACTTTAAAAACGAGAAAGGATAAGTGGAGCATAAAATGCCCTTGACAAAATGTCACAAAATTCGAGACTACTGTAGCATAGCCATTAAAATGGTGAGCCTCTAACAACGGCGATGGGTGATTCATAGATCCACCAGCGAATACTTCACAGAGTTGGGTGAGAATAGACATTGGCGAAACGAAGAAAGTATTGCAGTAGTAACCGACAGAGCGAACAAGCAGCTTACTTTATCAGACCCTCAGCGGCAATACTGAATGACTACTTTACACGGACACTCTGTTTATATTAAGCTTGGGGAACAACTTTTTTGCTGCCGATCACACTACATTTGTGTACTGGTTAGCTCGCTATTGTACGGTGAAATATGTGTCTAAAAATTAAGCATCTATCCAAGCGGACTAATAAACTTCATGGCCCGAACTGGTTTGAATGAATCCGTTAAAACTAGAAAGTCTATGGGAATGCGACAGTTGCGATCAACTGTGGGTGACGTTCGACCTATATGAAAAACCAAAATCCCGTACTACTCACCAGTAATGGAAACCACAACTGCTGCAAATCCAGCTGGTAGTAATCACCAACTAGACCATACACCGGCAACTTGCGTAATCTTGAGAGTTGGGAGCAATCGCCCCAACTGTTCAGACAAGAGATACTGGCTACTGATGAATCGTACATTCAAGAACCATCAGGTTTACAGAAAGTTAATCTGTTATTTATGCTCCAAACTCAGGCTTGCAAAGACGAGCGAATTTCACCTAACATTGTTCGGAATGTGCCGCGGAGCAGCCGCGTTAAGCCGGATGGTTCTGTGACACAATCTACTAATTCCGACAGAAACAGCGTCTAAGTACACCATAAACCCTTCGGCCACTAGCTAAATCTGCTGAGAATAATGACATGTCACAAGTGAGATGATTCCAACAAATACACGTAGAAAACTGTTACCAAGCAGGCTTTCAAGCAGTCATCAAGGTGGATGGTTGGTTTCAATAGTATGTAACTACTAATAAAATTTCTACTTAATCCGAAGTAGTGGCGACTGCGTAGCTTGTCAGAAATTCGAGTTAGCATCACTCTACACGTTGTTTAGATGACTGACAGACAATAGAGGATTGTGGTTGACATTAATTGAAAATCACTCACAATTTGCCGAAGCACTAGTTGTTTCACGACTCCATGTAAACAGGAAAGCTGCGACTGTTTGTAAGTAACTCTGAAGGTATGTCAGCGTCAAAATTATTGTGCCTTGTTTGCCACTCCTTTGGTTCTATGTTAGGTATATATGTCGTTGCTAAGTTCCATGTTTTGCTGTCCACATCGTACAGATGACAACGGAGAGACTGAGTAACTACTAAAGAAATCTCTGAAATCACACTGGTTCTTTGAACCTTACTTCGCGTGATGAAATAATGGGTAAGTTGAATCAAACTTCAATATCTGCTGACAACACGGCTGGCGATCTCGGTTTGTTTGTCAAACTTTCACTGTCCTCAGATATTACTAATTCCACGAAACTGTCTGTGAAAGCAGTGACTCTTTCAAAACGCACAGATACTTCAAAAAAGGAAGACTATGTTAAGGTAACTTGTAGGACTTCAGCAAACCATGAACCGAAAAGGATGAAAACTGTTTGTTGGGGCCTCAAGTTATGATGAACAGCATCTACACAGGCGCGTTTTGAACGATCGAATTTGAATGGCTCTATCAAACCTCGTTTGTGAAATCTATCCGACTTCAAAAGGCCAGTCTAACCTATGGAGTCTATTATTGATATATAGTACTTGTTTTTATAAAGGGCGGCGAAATATTTATCAAAACAACTAGAACTCATTCACCGGAACTTTTATGTTCACAGCCGGCTTGATAGTTTCATCTTCGATATTAATGTACATCAAATTGATTAAAACGTCAGCACATGTGTTCGTTAAAAACTAACCTGGCGTTCATTATGTTTGCCAGAAAATATCAGTCTCATTTGTAAACATATAAACACATCTAACACTATTTAATACGCCAACATTCTTGTGGGAAGACAGGTACGTATGACGATTCAAAGTTAACAACTAGTAATCGTCCAACTGGTGGACTAACAGTGGATTATCTAATGTTTTTTTAGGTAGATATCGGCACGAGAAAACTTTAATGTTGACAGTTGAGTCATACTATTGACAATGCGTTATTCAGTTGAAGTTGCATGGACTATAGTTTTGTTCCCCTGAAATCTTGAAATGATCTATTTGGTATTATTCAGTCCAACGAATCAAGCTGTCATTTATGCATCTGAAACAGGGTCAGAAAAATGGTATCGATTTCCAGATGTTAACATGAACATAACTCACAATTAGTCCTAGCTTCCGTTTTCTGCTCGACCCTTAAGCCTGCCACCAGCTGCAATCTTGTTGGTGTTAGTTAACGATACTCATTATCACCACTACCGGATGTGAAGTCCAATCACACTTCTAACCGTGCTAATGGCATAGTCATTTGTCTCACATCAGGCACAACCGAATTACCACTTACAAATGCTCGGCCACAATCCCTGCCGAGGAAAACTCACGTTGTTCACATATCTTGATGAGTGACTCAGTTACTGTCTGTTACTTCCAAGCTATAATTCTGTCATTGGGACATCTGGTTCATACCAAACAATCAGATTTCCCTACGCCGGTTAAACAGTATTTTCAAGGTGCTGAATACTGGCCAGTGAGTTGGCAGAATTGAGTTAGATACCATTAATATTTGAGAGCAGGTTTAATAAAATCGAAGACTTCGATCTGACTGACTAGTTCTTTCAGCAACGTTATGCGTTGGGATCATCATACACGAAACATCATATAATTTTTTGTATTTTTGTTCTCCTATGTTCGAACACAATTTGGTTTTTAAACTCATCGTCAGAGCAACGCCAGCCTGCTCCTGATGTACACCTCGTCAAAAAATCCAAGGTAGTCAGGAACGTTTTCTAATCCGGAATTGGCTCACGTTTAAGCACAAGATACCGCCTCAACGTTGAAAATAAGGACTGTTTTGAAAAAAACGTGAAGTAATTTGTTCCTGACACAAATGGAAATTGTGGAAATGTTTAAGAAAGCAGAAAGTATCAAGCTTTCGTCAAAAGGGATGATATCGTGAACAACCTCTTCAAATAACTGAACTCTGTTTTGTGATGCATTCGTAATGCCACAAGGCTAGATGAGTTCTTACAGATTACCTGGTTGCCTTTCACTCTGGTCAAGCAACTAGCTCTCGCATTATGTCATTTAGCGTACTTGACATTTTTCTTTCAGTTACGGAAACGTATTAGTGCTAAAGATGGCGAACAACATTCACGAAACCAAAAATGTCGCATTGTTCATTACAAGACAACTATATGATACTGGTCATAAAACCAGTATTGTATGATTATTTGCTGCACTGTTGAACGCTGACTCCTCATAAAGCTTAAAGGATCGTAAAGCTTCATCCATCAGTTGTTGGTACCTCTCAGGTGCATTTTAGTGTTGAACATTTTGTCGCCGGTTTAGTCGTATGCATCACGGATCATTCTGTAAATCAACCATTTACAGAATTCATCGTCGAGTTTGTGTTTACGAGTGTCGCATATCTGAGGTCCATGCGATTGTGTCAAGTGAACTCAAATGGCTATTTGTGTTTTCTGACTGTCCTGTCCCAGTGGCCTGAAGGAGTCCTATCTTCCAAGCATTATTGACTTGTTTGCAACGTCGTTTTTAATGTAAAGTGAATTCCAACCTTTTGGATTTTCTAAACCAAAAGTCGCATAGTCCGACGTGCTATTGAATACACAAAGCAGATTTAGAAGTACTCATAGGTTATTGCAAATTGTACGTCAAACAGACTGTTCAGCCAAACACGTTCGAAAACTGTACCGTATTTCAGTTCAGCTCTTATCAAGGTTCATTAGTATTGCACAGTTTTGACTGCAAACTTAACTCCAGTTAAAGCGCTTTTTAGTTAAACTTAGCTTGCTAAATGGCCCGTAAATTCAACTCAATCAACATCCCTGGATAAGTGACTGAGTTAACGGTAGTTCCCTTCCAGACGGTCCAGTAACCTCGACATCGTTTGAGCGCGGCTATAGTTAACATATGTGGCCTGGAAAAAATTGTTACTCCCAATGGAAGACCGGTGGGGTAGTGGTCAAAATTTTCATTTCATAAAAACGTAGACCGGAAATCAACTTCCTTTCGAAACATGAACAGGAAACGAACTATCAAAACTCCACCGTGGTGCACGAATTCAGTCATGCGATCTAAGGGTCTCAAACAGTGCCAAGCAAGCACAAGCGTCCCGTGTAGATCAGCTAGTCTTGAATTACTCCTCAGTTGTGAATGCCTGAAAGCATTCTATCCACGTAAACGGACATGTGTCCTTCAGGTTCCGAGTAAGACGTGTTGGTAGCATCAACTCAGCAATTATTATTGATCAAGACTTTGCTTTTCATTCAGTTTTGTGGTAAATTGATTTAGATTACTGTGGGTATGTTATATGTAATTTTATGTACACTCACGCCTTGAATACATTACGCATAAAACAACTTTTTCCCGACTACAAGCAACCAGGTGTATGTTTAGTTTAGACAGTTATAGTAAAAAAGAATTTTGATGCACCTTCCCAAACCTGTACAGTAGTAGTGACACTTGGAAGCTACTTTAAACAACAGTTTTCCCAAATAATTTAAATGAAGGCCAACAGCATAACGCAAAATATCTTGTGCATTAACATTTCTTTCCCACCTTATCTGTTATCACAGTAACAGTGATGCAGTCAACATACCGCATATATGCATGAAAACACTGATACAGACCTGAAAGGTGAGGTCAAAATCTTTAGACCTAAAAATAAGATTTTAGATAACGTAATAGGAATAACATAAGCGTTAGAATGGCCTAAAAAGTAACAGAACTTATCAAAATGAAATAGTTAAGGTAACCTGTCTTAAACGTTAAACGGTGGGATTAAATTGTTTGCGTAGTTGAACGGAAGTTATTTGTGGACTAATATGCTCATAAGGAAGCAAGATTTTTAAGGGGATGCAGAACAGAAGGCTTTAGAAAGGAAAATGATTTACTACAACAATACATACGTATCCAGGATGGAATAGACTGACAACCAACTGCTACCGTATGCACAGAATTCGTGTTTCACAAGGCGGTTTGCAAACAATATTACGTTAAAGGTCAAGAGGATATAGACATTTCACTGAGTGAGAATGATGGATTGCTGTAGAGTGTACAGTTTGGCAAATCGTGTACATAGCTCAATACGTCCATCTTATCTCAGTGTACCTTCGGGCTGTCGAACAGCCACATAATGTAGCCAATGGTGCACACAGTCCTGACTTACTCGGAAAAAATTCCCCACGGACGCCTGTTTGTTTAGTTTCTTAAAAAACCTTATAAAATCTTTTCATACAATACGTTCTCGGCAGGCATCAGATTTGCGTCGACAGGTAGTTAAGTTTACCAAACTCCACTGCCAACCGTTGGTCCAAGTGACTACACTTCGGTGCATTCATCGATCTGTTGTTGTGCACCACATACCTTTTATATCGTCTGCTTTTCTTCGTCAAATCCCACTATCATAAACATACTGATCCTCTCCATCCTAAATTCAGGCAACAGGAGCAGTTATGCGCACACAGCCAAAAGGACAATCCGCAACCACATCAACTTTTTAAGTACGAACATTCCATTTGAATTTCCAACTGGGAATTGGCACTGATTTCAAAATTATGCTGCATTTTCAGAAAGGACGGATTAGTCTGATAGTAAACCTGATTGAGATTCATCATTGTGATTGCACCTGGAATTGTTGTTTACGAATGTATATTTGGAAAAATCTGTGTGAATGGCATGGGTTACGGTGAATGCAAAATAGAAACGCGCGTTTATCAACATCCAGTTTCTAGATCGGCATGTCGAGATAAATGATTTAGATAGGTGCTAGTAGGTTATTGTCCACGATCTATTACCGTAACCATCAGAAACCGTATGAGACTAATTAGATCGAACATTTGTCAACTGAACAGAACATACGACCGTCTACTCCTCCGAAAACCAGAATCAGCCCTACAGTCATGGGTCATTCACAAAAGAGATTCACAGTTTTTATTATTCACTAGAAACCCGAAACGATAAAATGTAACGACAAATATTCAACCCTTTTAATCCGCTATATACAGTATGAATCTATCTTGCATTCTACCAGTGTTACTGCCAATGAAAGGAGAAAGCCACAGCTGTATTCGGTAGAAATAGTGTTCAATCAAGGTTGCATTAGCAGTACTTATAGCATGTAAGTGATAAGTGAACCATTACTTTGCTTTTTCACACAAACGGAACATAGTATTATAAAAAAGAATATGGATTGATCAGTTCAAACAACTAACAAGATATGAAAAGCATTCTGCTTTTTTGTTACAGCAGAAACGGTAGGAAAAACAACTGTCCAAAATATTTCATTCCAAAAGCAACACGTTCTCCAGAACATGTTGAGGAAAAGCGAATATCTACGAAATAATTGTTAAGCTGTCTCGGAAGAGACAAACACCGAAATTTACACAATTTGTAAAACCTGGACCGTATGTTTCTTGCTTGTTGTGTCACACGGTCACAGACAATCACTTATGTGGGGTTACAATGATTAGGTCAGTTCTGTGACCTGGAAGGTTGCCGGCACTGAAGATTTTTTGTGAAGATACACTTTTCGAAGATGTTAAGTTACTTAAATGTAGCTGGTAGGACGCAAATAATCCTGAAACTGTATTTCAAAATTGATAGACTCATAAGTGAACTACTTTCGACTTCTTTTGAATCAAACAAAGTCAGTCGAAAAAGTGACTCAGACCTGCCTGTTATCTGACGAAATCTACCTGGTTGTACGAAACTGAAAGCTCAGGTCGTTAGTGGATTACCACATCGGAGGTGCGAATATTGCAAATCTTGACGAAATTCCTTAATGCGGCGACGTGGTACGTCCGAAAGCTTGGGACGAATGGATCGTGGACAACACGGATGACAGGATGAACCATTGCCTGACGTAATCAGACTAACGAAAGAGGAATGGCAGACGAAAACCCCGGGCATAAGGCGTCAGTTACACACACATGGGACAGAAGTGCACATGACGTACGAGCAAAAATCGGGGTTGTGTTTTGGATCGGAATTCCGAGTCATAAACGTGGGCGAGCGCGTGGCGAAACAACAAGCGAGTCAGATAATAAAAACTGCGGTTTTTCGAACGACTTTTTGGTACAATAAGTTACGCGTTACAACTTTAAGCTTCTCGCAACGTTGTTTGAGTCAATTTACGACCATTACTGAACAAACTCTTGAGTTGCAGGAGTGCAGCGTATGACTTCCGTTGTATCTTGTAACCCACATAGGTTTGTAGAAGACTTAAAACAGGTGGGGTAAAACTCCCTGTACTGTGAGCACACGAACATTCATGAACGACAAACCATAAGGGCGGAAAAAGTGGATTAAGAGATTTGGAAAAACAAATCGTTTACCAGTATGAATGATCAATTAACATAAACTGTAACAAGTGGGAATGACGCTCAGTGAGGTGAATGCAGCGTCTGAAAATACCAGTTGTGAAACACAGTGAAATCTACTGGCCGGTGGGTCAATAAACAGTGAAAGATCTTTTTGCCCTGTTTAAGGAATAGTAGAGGAATCATAGCAAGCATACAGCTAACGTTCAGCAAAAATAATTTGCTCTACTATGTGATGCTCTGTAGTCCACCGTCTTCTATACACGTATTTGGAGTCTTGGTTCTTCGAAGCACGGTCCTTGATATCAGTAAACAGTTATCTGTTTAGCAATTATTTGGCAATTACCTGGGTAGTTAGATGAAAAGTAACATGAAGCAAATAGTACATGCTGTACAGTTGAATGTTGAGTGGCGCGTGCAATCAACTTTGTATTTGAAAGCAAGCAGAAGACAAGCGACATGCATCAGGTTTCCGCTATCGATTTCCGTTGGAAGCGAATAATCACGTTCCTGGATTCACTACGGAGTTCACGAGGTGTTGCAGACAAAACACGAGGCGAGTCCAAACGACAGAAGAAAGATAATGTAGACGTTAATCATCTGGCACAAGCAAATTCGAAATATTGGCAACACAGTCTCAGCAAGCGTGCATATTTTGAAACGGTCGGAATGAGCCAACAACACTCACTAAATACAGGGTCTGTGTGATAATACTGGGGGGAAGAGGTAGATAGGTAGAGGTAAACAGATAGGACAGACGAGCTACAACAAGTCACACACAAGGCAGTCACATGGTAATCGGGTTTACACAGGCAATCAAGGCGGGGAGCCATGGGGTGAAATGTATTAAGTCATGTCAGGAGAGGGCAGGTTAAACATCCGACAATCCTCCGTTCAACTCGGAACACCGTTAGACGTAAAGACCAGATGGTTGCGGTCGGAAACACAGATGGTGTGTTTCACGCTGCATTACGAATTATCTGACAACGTTGTGGACCTACGATAGGACAGATGTTAAGTACTCAGCATTATGGTCATACATGCCTCTGTCATATCCCATCAGACTGGGTGGACACAGCACTCTTTAGAGAGATAGGCTACAGTTGCATGAACGTGAAATAGCTATCATGGCATTTAGTGATGCTTATCGTTAAACCAACAGTCAATGACCACATTACTTTCTAACTCATTCGGCGGAGATAGTCTGGACGGCGCTGGAACTTAAAACCTTGTGTTAAACGAACTGAGTGACCGTCATTTCGCTCGATGTACCACATCAAGTTGGATTATGTACAAGCTATTTAAATTCTGCAAATGTCAGTCCTACCAGAAGGTCTACTCATGAGTTGTGGTGATCAGGTGTGGATAAGCCTGAGTCAACTATCACATGATACCCATCGGTAGGGAACGTATGTTCTACAGTAACTTGAGCTGAACTAATGTTCCAGCTGAATAGATTTGTAAAAACCGCATTTCTGGTGCATCAGTAATTACTTTGGTTTGCTTCAGTCATACTTCAACGTAGCCTATAGTATGAGTTGAGATTGCTGCAGTGAGGTTTCGGGATCATTAGTCTTCTACAGACAGGTTACAGGTGAGGACTCTGTATAATCTTTTACAAAAACACGGCACACTTATCGTCAAACGGTGCAGCAGAATGTTGTGTCGGTGCAGGAACAACAAGGGAATACATGAATACGTTTTTTTTTGCAAGCATGACCAGACACAACATTACGTATTGTGTAAAAGAATATTTTAGTGTAGCATGCTGACATCAATGGAAGACCTAAGGGAGCTGTCCTTACAGTTGCCAGATATCACTTGATCGGATTTTCCTTCAGTGGGGTAACCCCAAAAATAAGGTTTACGATGAACGTTTTCAAACACCAAGAGGCCAAATGCCGGACATAAACTTCGGATGCAGTAAATTAACTGAAAATAATTTGCAATGTGTATCGTCATCGTGTCCAAGGAGAATGCTCTAAAGGAAGTAAAGAATTTAAGCAAACTTTTATCGAGTGCTCTCTCACTAATGTTAACTTCTACTCGACGCCTAATAATATATCGCATAACAGGTACCATGGAGCTGTGAAGTTGTTTTGTACGCTGGTTTACTGGTGCCGCCCGCTAACCTGAGTTTAGTTTGGGTAGGCTTTTTGGATTAACCCTTCAGTTAGAAAGCCCATGAAAAGACTGTAACTCAGATTGTTTTTTGTAAAGTACACATTTGTGGGACAATTATGGCCAACCTGAACAAGAAAGCGAATATATTTGCACTTATCGTCATCTGGGAACTATCCTACGGGTGTGAGTGACTGCCATATACGGCATTTAAACTGATCTGCTACTACGTCACAAGTCATCTACCATTTTGCACATTCTGTGGTTTGTTCCAAGAGACACTTTCGAAGAACGTGTAGTTTTATTGGTCTGATGGTAAATAATGGCAAACGATCGTTTGTTTTATTGTCACATCTGTCCCAACAGGAATATACAAATAAATGAAAAAAACATCACATTTGTTGTCCTCGCTCCGATGATTGACACAATTTACATGTCCACGTAGGATCACAATTTATAAGAGGTCGTTTCGGAGAATTCTATGTATTTCCCCTTTTCGTGCTGTTTCACCAAAGCCCGTCGGTGGTGCAAATCATCGCGACCAGACGCGTCAATTCTGTGTGTGAAATATTCGCACATTGCTATCCAGACCATTCGACCAAAGAACTTAAGACAAGCTTTATTGAATTCCGTAGCCCGATAAATGCGTTTGCAAAGGGCTAGAAACTGCCGTCATTGGATGTACTTTTCGTGTAGTTCAACAGACTTGGTAATGTTGTTATAAAAATACTTCATGAGGACGGCCCTGACAAAAAAGAGAGGCAAGTCAGGTAGTTGCGGGAGACAACGTACTTCACGTTGGGCATCCAGTCGAATAAGGAATAAATCCGCAACAGGATATGGTCAACATCATAATTCGAGGCCAGTTTGGCCTAAATTACATGGACGCTAATCAACAGACTACCCACATACCAACATACACCCAAGAATGAGTGTCAGTGGTCATTAGGCCTAATTTGATAAGGTTGATCGTTGCGTTGATGTTACATAGTTGGTTGGAATTCTTTTCCTGCCATCTCTGTTCACTTGATCGCCTGATCCCTTCGTGACATGCCAAAAGGACGGAGTTGCCGTTGCACACCCGTAGTGGATAATGTAGACTGCACGCTAGTGTGCACAACCTTACGCTGCACGTGCCGTTCTGCCGAGACGAGTAATCACGCTGAACAGGAAAGCTGGGACAACAATCGTCTTCCAACTGGCATTGTGTTCCACCACTGTTACCGTTATATCACTCTAAATTCTTGCTCGTCTCCTATACTTATATTGCGAGAAAAGAACACGGATGGCGCAAAGCTTGTTTAGTTAGGAAACCAACACGAGTTAGATGTTCAAACAGAGCAGGAAACAAAACACTCATTCGCATATGGCAATCATCCCAGAAGGTCCCGGCGGCTACTTTGACGACAAAATCCATGTTGTCGCCCCAGTGCTGAATAGTGGTAGTTTGAGTAGTACGGGGCGATCACTTGTCCTCATCACATTTACTTAAAGCCAGATAAGAAGCTGTCAAGGTTTGGGTTTCAATCTTTGATTTAATGATATTCACAGAACAAGTTAAGGGTAAGCGTCAGTCTGTCATGACACAGTGGCAGTGATAGTTTTGATCACTGTAAAGATGGACCCCTGATAAGAATATTCTACATACAATTAATCTCTGGGTTGTCGACTGAAGCTAACAGACAGTAACTTTGTCTCTTATCGGGACAATCGGGCAACCGGATCATTATTCACAAGCGAAAGTGGTTAAGCGTTCACATGCGATGATAATCCGGTCGTGCCTAATGTGAGGTCAATGGCGCAGTGGTGAACACGGTTGCCAAATGAACAGCATGACCGTGGTTCTAGTCCAGGCAGTGACAAGGATGTGCACTACTGAAGAGCTCTAATGAGAGTGAAACTCGAGTCTAGTGCTTCTGTTGTTCGAAAGGGGCCGACTGGAAAGTTTATGGGAATGCGACAGGTGCGGTCAATTGTGGGTGATGTTCAGCTTTATATGACTAATCTTTCACCTTAAAACCTGGGGACCAATCGCGTTTGCAGACACAACTACCTGGCTAACAGACTTACACAAATTTATGCCGCATTTAAGACCTATAGGTTTTATGTGAAAATATGTTTAGTAAATTTCTCGCTGACCTCTAGTCCATTCATGGATGTATCATGACAACAATAAACTTATCTGCCATATTACGAAAAATAAGTTTTCCTTCTTACAGCCATTTATATCATCGAACTCTCTGCAGTTGGTCGATAGCGAGCCCAATCACTGTTCATACATCTGTTGGATCGACCTCCGCCCACGATACCTGCTCCTTCCTAGGTTGGATCAGACTGGCGGTAGCCAACCGGTATTGTCACAGTAGATCACATGATCTAACGAAGCAATTATCTGGCGTATGGTGTATCTTTCAGATCGTAACTAATTAGGTCATGGCAGCGGTTGCCCTCACTGCTTTACCTGCCTGATCACACACAGCGACAGTGACTAGAGGAGACTATTTCTTGCATTAGCAAAAACTGAAATTACATCATCGAAAACGGCCGTGGCTGACAGCAGCTAGAACGGTAACTTCTCGAGTTATTTTCAGCTGCTTTATGGAGCTGAGTGTACACTTTACCGTAACAAACCCTTCAATTTGAACTTCATGCTATGCAGCAGCCCAAAGATAGTTTATCTGAGATTTTGCCATTGAACTAGAAAGTGCAGTAAGCAAGCCAACGATCTTCGTGACAAGACAAGACGTTCTAATCCTGTTTTTCGGAAACCACACGTTCTGGAAGGGGATGAAATTTAATTTTGACACATTTTCAGAGAATGACAGAGTGGTAGGTTAACCCATGTCAGTCGTCATCCTAAAATATGAGTCGATGTAGCTTAAACGCTAACTTTTATCAGTTGCTTTTCACCAGTTGATTACTCCGTAGGAACACTTCCGTCAAACCACTAGATCGCTAATGACCAAATCACTAGATTGCCAGTAGATACTTCTGTGAACACACTGCATGAAACATCACGCCAGTTTATGTGTTGTTCATGATTAACAAGATTTATCGGGAAGTTTCCAACAAACTCCATTTTCTCATTTTACAACGCAATTTTCATGCGTATAAACTGTGAGATGTAATCCTTTTAGTTTCCATATACAAATTTGTGTGTCAAAAGTTGTGTCGGAGTTTAAAAGTAAAAACCGTACATTTTAAGGAATTCCGTTTCATGATTTTGAATTCGTTGGTTAGATTTCTGCAGCTGAATACAGCGTTATCGGCAAGATTGGAAAAATAACTTGTATTGAATATAGATTGTCCCTGAACATGCGGAGAAAATAAATTAGGAAAAAGACTAGCTTCCTGGAGGACTTCACGGTTGTTATAAGTCATGACATGTTGCTTTAAGCAATCAAGTTCAGTAGGAAACTATCTTTATGGTTGTCTTCACGAACTTCCTTGCCAATACTGAATTAAGTTAACAGTGCTTTCAGGACATACATACGGGTGACATCGTCATCTACCTTGAACGTCAACGGACCTCACAGACTGTAGCAGAAAAGTGCGACACACATTTTTGTCCTTGCTAGCAGTGGTATCAATTGTATGGTATTCAACAAGCCGCGCTAGCTTGACCAGAAGCACAGCTCTTACTTAACGCTTGAGATCAACCGAATAGCTATAGGTCATCTTACATTTACATACAAAATAGTGGCGTGAACTGTACTGTGCATCCACTAATTTGATGAACGCCTGCGAATTTGTCGTCTATTTCCTTTTGTCACCAAGTGCACGTCCTACCAGGTTTTCAAGAGACGTCGCGTCACTCAGCGAGGAAATGAAACTAACATTTATTGCAACGACTCAAATACAAAACATTTTCCATTAAGCTGAAGCATTCTGAGGAGACACTTCCATGCGAGGTTATGGGGTATATTGACAAATGTACTTGTTACCACAGTATTGTAACAATAAAATAATTCATTTGCATTACGCAAAAAGGCTGAAACTGTGTTTTATCAATGTCCAACTCCAACAGCATCATACAATGAGCAACGGTAGCAACGATCTTTTTGTAAAGGCGGATGTCGAATGTACATTGGACAACAAGCATCATGCACTCCGTCACTCTGCCAGTTTGTATTGGGTATGACAGTAAGCGCGCTAAATGGTACTTTGCAGTGCTTTTGGATGTTCACTTACAAACCGATATTTCACGGTCGATTTCGTCCTTGTTTTGATTCACCAGGCAGAGATACTCAGAGAGCAGGCTGGAACCGGCTACCTTACGCTTTACGAGACAACGCTGTTATACTTTCGGTCATCATTTCTGTGAGCATCGTTTTTAATGGAGTTTGCATGTGTTTGATTTATAGCTCACTTTTTGTCGAGTGTACTGGAATATGACAGCTGGATTCAGACACTTGTGTCTGTTACTCTGTATGGAAAGTTTCGCTACTGATGTCTGAGATAAACCCTTGACATAAGCTAGTATGACACAGCCGCAAACACGGATACGTTGGGAACATCATGTACTTTCAATATTTTTGCCTTGCTGTACTGGAGATATCTGTGACGCTTACATCATGTTAGGTGAGTGAAAAGTAGCCAAGTTCTCAAAAAACCCCGGTAAGTTAACCTCAACACTGGCTCCAGATCTGTTGGAATACAAGTCTTGTGCCACAGAAGTGGTACTTGGAATGATTTAAGAGTTACTGGCGATAACGGTACCTCTTGGACAACTCTGACTATAAGTCATTGCATTTGCAGTAGACTGGACAAAAGTACCCTCAGGTAGCCACCATTAGGATAAAACGAGCTGTAACACATTATATTACCAAACTGGCTTGATTGAAATCCGAAGTAGCGTTCACGCCATCTTCAGATTGAGGTGGAGCAGATATTGCATACGCTATGTTGCCACTCAAAGGAATTCGACGGTACATTACACCACCGTCCCCTAAGTCAGAAATGTCCCAACTTCGTGTAAGCGGGTGCAGGTAAGTCGAAATTCTTGTCCTACTATTGACAAAGTAGGCTATCTCAAGTTAAAACGTTAATCCAACAGGTAAGCAGAAAACACGGGGCAAATTTACGATAACTGGTTCCTTATAATCCATTCCGACGGCCGACCCCCTGGTTTACTCAATGGGTTCCATGCGAAGCAGTGAAACGGGTGGATGACCGAATCTAAGTGTGAAGCCTTTGCGCTCCTGGCGTGTCATTCTGGCTCATTTGATAGGGAACCGCGTTTAAGCGTGTCGTTTTTGTCGGTGGTCCAAATCCAGCCGAAGCACGAATTCTTCCCAGTCGAGTCCCTTCCCGTTGATATTTATGCAGCGCTTCCAGAGAGACAAGCAGTGACAGTAATTCACACCACAACGTTCTATGAGCGATTTGTTGATGACATCTGTCGTGCATTTTACTCATAACATGCTGACCAACTCACCAGTCTTTATCGGAACCTCTTGTCACCGCAAATGTTTACGGAAGTAACAAGCAACCTTCCTCAGACAGGAAATTAACTGTCATTTATGGTATATCCATTTGATAGAGGATACATTCGGATTTTCGCAGAAACACCGCTCAAAGGTGTTCTTGTTCAAACGGTCTTTAGTAGGACTATCAGAATTTGTTCATACCAGACAGTGATGTAGGGTAAAGTTTTTCTACATAAAATGCATATGCACAAACGGTTACCTCGCCAGCTTAACTTTGAAATAGGCAGGAGAAACTTCAAAATAACCGACAAATGCAGTGACTCGCAAACCCACATACATATATATTTGTATAACATTACCACGTAAGGGTGAGAATTTAATCACTCTCACCCAAAGTAGACTAAAGTGTACCATCAAATAAGTGTACAACGCGACAAAATTTAGACATCGACCAAATAACGTCGCTGCTTTTACCTACTGGGGTAGAACCCAGGCAACTTATTTGCTACGTCTGGTATTAGTTACTAGCCTAATTATTGAGTACACCAGCCAAACAATGGGAACGCTTGGGCAACGCATCTCGAGTCACATTCGAAAGTGACCCATCGACACCAAACCCAGCGCCTTTCAGTCTTTCATCTTGACAGGTGAGAGAAACAGGGCGTGAGGTTCAAGTGGAAAAAGCATTTTGTCTCGTATCTTTAAATCGGCAGGTATATTGTACCTTTTGGAGAAGTCGTTGTAATACACCCTTACAAACCACTTCGTTCTGTGTAAAAGTAGACCGCATTTAACCTAATGCTACCAGAGCCTTTAGGTTAGACAATCACGAGCTTATGTCATTCGTTTAGGTCATTACTCTTTCCATACTTTAGTTATGCAGCCTACATAGATTTGCTTCACTTCTCCATCCATCTAGCAGTGTACAAATCTTGACTTAAGCTTTCTCACCTGCTGCAAAGCTAGCTGATAGATCGACACTGTCTGCACTGTTGGTCACTTGTTCGATCATGCAAACATTTTAAGTTTTCTAACGCATGAAAACCTACTAGAGCACTGTTTTATTTTTGGCTTTGTGTGCTACGATTATATCGGTTAGCGTCTAATTTATATTTTACGCCAATCTGCATTGATGTATGTCAAACAGACATTGTCCTTGTATTGTAACCGATGATATTAGTCGAGATGTTTTTCCAGAATACACTTCACATAGCCTTACTTGTGTGCTATGATTTCGAATGCTTATTTTAAAATCGTGAGGCATTAATCGCGCTACAAACAACATAAATTGAATTATTATTGTATCTTTAGTAACCGTCCGTTCATTGAGGACCAGGTTAAGTGATGAAAAACAGGATATCTCTGGAATGTTTAACAAAACTGTCGTCACGTTTTTTTTAATGTGTTTTATGTGTCCCAGTCACAATTTACAACAGTTTATTACATGAAGTAACAAGTTACTTTGGGAAATTGTCCAGTGAGCGGTAGATCGAGTTTGGGGAATTTTTCTCAGTTGTCCCAATATTAAAAATAGAACAATTACACTTTCGCCGGTAGTTTTTTAAAGTACACTACGCGCAAATGTGCATGTCAATATTTGACCGCCTAATGTACACAAAAATGAAGCAGCATAAAAATGGTCTTTTCCAAACGTTGTAAGTTCTCTGCCATAATTTTGCTGAAGGACCAGTGTATGCATTGTCGTTGTGTTATAATAATCCAAAAGTTAGCCAAATTTTGGTATTGGTATGCTTGCCGAGCTTGGCATTTGGGTTGCAAACGTTTCATCATCAAGCAAAGTGACATCATCAGTGCGTAAATGTTTTAGCGTATGGTTTTTGAGCGTTGATTCTGATAAAGTTCGATGGATGCCTGCTCCGATATAGCAGAGTGGGTTGATTTTTTGACCTTAATTCCGGTTGGTCGCTCTCTGTTGTTT
>LUCH01001341.1:91096-112186 GCA_013368495.1 Paragonimus heterotremus
TGAAGCTGTCGCAATCAATCGACTAAATCCAACCCTTTTGAATGACCATCTATCAACGTTGTCGTCACTGAGCTGACTCAAGCTCAATACGAACATATTTCGGACGTACAGTATGCGTCTACGTTGTACCTCTCAACTAAAATGTATTCCACATTTAACGAACTCAGGCAGCTAAAGTGAAGCGGGTATTATTTATCTGTTGTCTACACCCCTTTGAGTTGATTTTACTTACTTCGTGCTACTGTGTACAATTGATGAAATTCCGTTTACTAGAGCGACATTTTTCCTGGTCAATAATTAAATGCTATCGGATCATGAGAAAGAAGCGACAGAAATGTAACACTTGGTGTTTATGAGGCGGGAGGAGACCCAGAGGTTGTCACCGTGTACAAGGACGATTGTATGACGGAAGTGGGTGCCATCTTGGAAGAGAAAACCGAGGTTTATGGAAGATAAAACGATTAAAAAATAACACGGTGCAGAGAGAGTAAATGGCAAGGCAACTCCAGATAATGCTGTTGCAGGTTATTTCTCTGAAAATCATTACAGGCGTATGAAGTCAATTGTCAGAGCAAACCTAAAAATTATAGGTTCACCTGTAACCCACAAAGATGGAGCACCGCTGCGAGTAACTTTTTATATGAACAATTCAGCTTATCATAAAGTAGCTCGATGGTTGGATTAAATTTTGGACCCCACCCTCCACTGTCTAAAGAATTCCTTTGAACCAGCAAATATACTAGAACCAGCGTTGCAGGTTTGACATATTACGTACTTTATTGACTTCGATTCCCTTTTTATAAATGCTTCTGTTCGAGGAGCAGGTCAGTGTTTGTGATTTTTTCCATAGCTAAGTCTGTGATGCATTGATTCTATTCGAATATTTCAAGGATCTCATTTTACTGTGCACAGAAAACATCAAAGGAATTTCTTTCAGGCAGATAGACAAAGTGGCCATGGGTAATCTATCAGGCCCAATATTAGCTGATGAGTTCATAAGATTAACTGAATAAAAATCCCCAAAATAATGTTCGAAACAGTTTTACGCAAACGACGGGAGTGAACAGATTTTGATTTTTATCAGTATTGTCCATTTCAGTTAGTTTTCTAAACTCCTTAACTCCATTCACCCGAACCTATCATTATCTCTCAAAAGAGAATCGAATGAGGGTTTAAGATTTTTAAACGTACAAATCATCAGCCTTAGAAATAGGACATCACATCGACCTGCCTATCGCAAAGCACAACGGGGCGGGCAATATCTTCACTCGTCCAGTTTTCCCTCGATAGTGTACAGGCTTGGTCTGATCGAAATTCTACTTCATACAGCCAGACGCATTTGTACCCATGATAAGCTGCAGGCAGAACAACAGGGGCTAAGTAAAGCGTTACTCGTAAATGGATTTATCGAAAATAGGATCATCTGGCAAATGACATAAGACACTAACAGAAGTCAGCACTATCCTGCACGTATACACTTATCCAGTTAAGCTTGGTTCAGACAACCACAAGATTAGTGCTACATAATCGGGAACGCATTTTGTATAACTCTTCCGTCTCTCACTCACTACATAATTTCACTTATAGTTTCAGCGACGTTTACACATTCAAAACGGATCGACACCTACCTCATCGAGTAGCGGAACACATCCCAAAAAGGTTAAGACAGTTGTTGATACAACAGTCTCAAACCGGCAAATTTATTGCTCGAAATTCCACTTCGTCCAGTGATAGATACCCCATAATAACAAGTCAACAGGTTGACCTAATTAGCGTATTTAATATACTATTGCGTAAATAAAACTCAAAGCTACTTGTCTTTAACGAAGTTTTGTCAACTGAAACTCGCCATCCGCCACTGTGTGCACAAATGTGATTGAAGAAACCTATCAGATTGACATGGTATGGATGACACTACTTGACGTGAATGAGGAAGTTGCTGAAGAAACTCCTATTTTTCAATAAGTGTATACAATATCTCATACATATAACGACTACAAATTTCCCTTTACAAAGGGCGACCATTTAACCAAATCGGTACTGTAGAAAAGAACTTGGCCCGCAACCCAATTAACTTTGTTCGAGTAAGAACACATCAGGTTCATTACTACTTCTTCCTTTAGACATCGAGTGGATTGAGGAAGACAACTGGAAAAGTGAAAACGTCATATTTACAAGATACAGTTATTGTCGTATGAATCAGCCGACTGGCTCCACTCCATGTTCAGCTTAGAAAGTAACCTCGCAGTAGGGTTCAAACTGAGCTCTGTTCCCAGTAAACAATAGTCGTCATCATAGACAGCAATACATCAGTGGTTCACACAGAGGCTTAACTCCCACACAGTCACGTAAAAAAATATAGTATATGGGAATAGAGGAAAAAGAAGGGGAGGGAAATGAGCCTAACTACTAAAAACAGTTACGTTTATATTCAAACATTCAGTATCAGGGTGCCTACATCTTGTAAACAAACAACCGAGCTGTAACTGAAAGTAAGACGTCATCAGCAAGACAGTTTCCTTATGGCTTTCACTGCTCCGCGTCACTAAATGCAATCACTTCACAGGCAACTCGACAAAACAACATTCAGGCCACTGAGCTCAGTTAGCCGCCATCTCATTCAACGTCTCCAGCCCATGACTCTCTGATTCGCGAGGGCTCCAGCCCGGAAGACGAACCCGATCTACAGTAGCTAACCCCTACGTGAACGATTTAATTTATCTAAGCCAGGTCATTATCTGTCCACCTCGCACCTTACGCCAACCAACCGCAGCGTCGGCAAACTGTGCTGGGTGTGACAGACGACCAGCTGGTATCCTTAGTACATGACATAACCATCTAAGTCTGTACAAATGTAGTGTATGAACAAGAAAACTTGTTTGACAATCAATGCTAAACACTGTCTTCTTAACTTCCTCGTTGCTGACTTGCTGATGCCACTCGATACGGGCGATTGAACGCAGACATAAGTGGTCGAATACCTAAAGGCGGTTCACGTCTTGTACTCTGAGCGTCCAGGTTTCGCTGCCGTAAATTAATACAGCCCTCACTGTTGTCTGATATACGCGACCCTTAAGCTTCAGAGGAATACGTCTCTGTCGCCATAAGTGTCTCAGATTAACAAACACAGCCTTGGTCTTGGAGATACGCGCTTCTACTTCATTACCTACATTTCCGCTGCCGCCGATGCAGCTTCACAGGGACCTTCTGCTGTATCTACCGGGGTCACTTTTCCATTACTCGAATGTGTACGACAAATGACTGGACGCCACCTTAACAGAAGCCTGAAATATGACTGATAAGGGATGTTGATATCTGATGGCGTGAGTGGCGGAGTTTGCAAGCGGGTGAACATAAAACTTATCAAAGTACGAATTTCGGAGCAGTGTTTGATAAAATGCGGATTCTTCCTGTTTCTATTTAGTTCTTGTACAGGTGGTTGTGGATTATTTTAACCGGCTCTCATCATTCTATAAGTCAAACTGGACAACTTATTTTACATTAAAGTGGGAGCTTCTGAATTTAGAACTTCGATTTGTTTCCACATTCTGTGACAATGAAACGTTTGATGCAGTGGACATGTTTTTCGGACCTCATCAGGTAAGCCCCTGGTCTCACCGATGATCAAATATTTTTGTTTTCCATTATTTTAAAACAATGGGTCTTGATTTCTTCATGGATGATGGCCATTTAATTATTCCGTTAAGGTTTATTTTTATCTAGCAGATGCCATCGGATGAAGGTGACCACAAAAACCGCATTCAAAAAGTGTTGATTCAGTTCACTTCTGATAAAGAAACGCTAGAAGTAGAAATGTTTATTTTCCACTGCATTTTCACCTCCACTCTTTGTAAAATCATCCAGTGAACGGTACAAAATGAGGTACTTTTAAAAGTATTCAAAGCACTACCTTGTCTCCACTACGATGTAGTGTACAACGTTTCATCACTCAGATTGAACGGACTGGTGTTTTGTCAATGAACATCATGTTACGAATGAAAATGTTGCGGTGAAAACGAAGTCTGATTTCGCACTGCTGATGTCATCTCTGAGTACAGGTATTCTTCTAGTTAAGCCATAACTTTAGAAGTATATCTAAAACATTACTGGTAGACTTCATCCCTCTTCTAATAAAAAGTGATCGATCTCTTACAACCACCACCTTCGAATAACCTCCCAGCGTCAAGGCAATAAAGAAGACACCTTCGAAATTGCTATCCGTTGTCTGGCTACTTGTTCATGCACCACCACAACACGATGGGCAAGTTCTATCCTTATTCACATGTTCTGTTCCGAAAACACACAAACGATTAGACCCCTTCTGTCCATCCATTCAGTAAGCCTCATTGGAATGATCTGTTTTGCGAGTAACACCTTGACCTATGATCAGATTCACTATCCGATCGATAACAGGAACAGACTTCACTATCTGATGGCTTAATTTAGCCACAGATATCACATCCATTTTGCACAAGGCCATCCAAAGGTGCACGTACATCCGTGTACGTGTGTGTGTATATATATTTAAGACTGGCGTTATTTGCATCCCAAATCCGATATTGGTTACACAATCGGTTACATTGATGTCTATCCTGTGATACCTTCTCATGGAATAGCATGACAGTGTGTGAAGTTCTGAATTTCTCCAGTCCGTAAATAAATCTAGTATTGCGCATCGAAAGATTAGAAAGCTGCATTCAACCAGGTAGGCTTTTCATTTTTTTAGAATTACACCTGTGGTCTACTGCCACTAGCCAGTCCCATTTCTTCTGATACTCTTCTATACCTGTTAGCAGTGCACAACTCCAGCAGCTCCCCGCCTTTCAAGTGGACTATCATCGTCTTGTGAACTATATATAAATATACATATATATATCATGCGAAAGTGGTCGCACGGGCAAAGATGAAAGAGAAACGGCTTGTACTGGTGGCTCTCTGTTCGCGGAATTCGTTCAATTGACACACAGTTATAGCCAACCATTACGTCAGCATCGTTGACGTTGAAGCGAAAAATGATCGAATATAGTTCGACAGGCGAACGCGGTGAGCGACAGAACAATCTCATTCTAACACATTTATTTGGTTGATAACGGATCCTATTGTGGACTTGAAACTTCACAATACATCGTTCAGTATTCAGGTTGTGCCCCTTTTTTAAATACTTTACGTATATATCACTGTCTATGCCCATTTAAATAGATACCAGCATGTTTGTTGCTTGCACACATTGTTGTCAAATCCTATCCATCTCTACGCCCCATAGCTGTACGAGTATCATCTATCACTTACGAACTGCTGATCGACAACTTCCGATCGTATTACGTTAGCCGGCTTGCCAACTGAGATCTAAACAATATGTCCGTGCACATGATATTTTAAGTTTTTCGTCTGACTTGTAGTGAAGCAATATGTAAAAATATTTATGTATCAATGGCGGAATAAAACCACCATTCTTATCAGTAGAAAAACTCACTGAATTGTTTTTGGTTTCTTTTTAAAACCGGATAGTAGTCTCCCAGTTTCAAAGCGCAGAGTCCTTGACCGACACCTCCAATGCTGAAATCAAATGTATTATACAAAAAACAACTTGACTCCATAATTTTGCACACCAATAAGTTGGCAACAACAACGATGATATTTTGCTAGCTAGTAAATTAAAGCAAACGATTTGATGTTCAAAGGCAGATACTCAGATATATGATTACAGTGTTTGTTTATAGCCGACTTGCAGTTGCTTTAAGGTTAAGAAAATCGCTTTCTGAAAACCTTGTTTTCCAAAAGATTCACATCGTTTCTTGCAAAATTATTCACTGCGATGCTGTTCATGTGAAGAAGAGTGTCACAGAATTACAGTAATGCATCTACTCTGGTGAATACTATGAGGATTTCAAGTATAGCATATTACGCGAAATATTTTAGCATGAGAAAATATTCCAAACAAACGTGATGTTTTACATACAGTTTAAGGAGGATCTTCCCAAGCTTTTCCACCTCAACTTTAGCATGTTCAGACAGTCTGTGGACTACTAGTCCAAGCTTACCGTAAACTCAATTAACTGGTCGTTCCAAAACAGAGAGGAAGGAAGTTCCAGATCCTGATCTAGCGAATATACACACCACGGACAAGCACATTGCTAATGAGCGCAACAGTATTATAATAGAAAAGTAGAAACTATATTCTGGTTACCAGGTTTACACTGCAGTACGCGTAGGGCTAGTGTTGGACGCTTGAACTCATTACCAAGTAGGTACGAATATCAGTAGAGTTACAAAAATAATTGTGAGTGTGGAGTTGTTGTCAAGCCTCACGTAGATGAAACTGATGTATCGTACATTTTGGACTGTCCATCGGTTAAATTAGCTTAGTGCCAGTTAAAATAAGCTCACTTTAGAACTTTACGATTGAAAATAAGCTTATAATCTGTTAAAAAAGAAAGCTCCATTAATCAATCTTTCCCTTGCTTCAGTTGGATTGTTTCCTAATGGCTCAGTTACTTTTTCTTCAACAAAGCGCTTTGAAATTTTAGAAATTATTCTGTGACTAACCGACGGAAAAAAGATATAATGTAGAATTTATTTCTGGTTGCCGATTTCTGATTTTTTTTGTCCCATTTTTTAAATCATGTTTCTTATTTAATCAGTCAGGCGGCCTGAGTACTCCGAACAGCTGGAATTACATTTTCTACAATAAGACCCACGGCTATGTCTAACGTGGGTCATGCGTGGGGCTTCCTTGCCTTAATATGGCAGCTCAACCTGTGAAGTAAATTGTCTCCGTCCTACTATCCCATCTTAACTACCTTTGGTTGTGTTCCTAACCACAGCCAAGCGATATTAGTCATTTGTCCTTTGACTGTTCCTTCATTATTTCTCCGGTCAATAACATTCTAACTCAACACTTAATTCCCAAAGCTTTAACAGACAAAAATGATTTGTTGAAAACAGTTTGTCCATCTAGACATTTTTCATGATATCTGAGGAGATTTTTGATTATCTGAAACGTAGATGATTAAGAAGCATTTGCATCTGTTGACACCAATAAAAGCACGAGTTGAACATCACTCCAAAATGATTGCAGCTTTCATATTCTCATATAATTTCCAGTAAGCTCTCTTTGAACGGAAGCGCTAGACGCTAGTCTCGCTGTAGTTAGTGCTTATCAGTAACACATATTCTTGCCAAGGCTGGGATCAGAACACCGGTCCTGCTTTTATAAGGCAACCTGTTAAGTACTACGTTAGTTACCAGACATTAGCCACGAGTGAATTAACACACAAATTTTCACTGACACACTCTCTTGAATGAATGCCGGATAGCTTTGATAAAACCGGCTACTCTTCCGTCTGTTCAGAAATATTCATTGAAATTATGAGAGTGACAAATTAGGAAGCAAGACTTGTCTTCTATGTTTGATAATCAGGTTAATTACAACGCGATAAATCTGAAAATAATAACCAGGGTGGGTAAGAAAATCGATCACTAAAGGCTATGGGCTGTTTAGCGGTTGTTAGGCAATCATTGTTTCAAACTGTGAGCTCGATTGTTTGTAGGCTAGAGGATGTTAAGCATCTGCACAAGCCTCTACATTCAGCAGAGGTCAGGGTTACTCTGAGAGTGTGAAAGCTGCAGTAACTGGAGAGTGATGTTCCACTTATATCACCCTAAATACTATACTGCTTATCAGTAGACAACAAAAGTATTAATGCTTGCGATCTGTGTTTTAAAAGCCTTCTTTTTCGTTTGACTGCTGCGCAGTAGAGCACGGATTGGGATACAAGAAAATCAGTGCAATAAATTGCAAAACAATCCGCGGTCTCTACACGGTCCCTTATCGAGGCCTTCCTATCAAATCACCCCAAGCCAGTTGTGTTCAAAACAATCGTTTGTGAACTTTAGACAGCTTCGGGCTTATTTCGTAGTGTGTCATCAAATGTTGTGTTTTCTTCTGTATTTGCCTTATTTGTTTAGGTTCCCTGTCAAGTGTAGTAGACGTTAAACGACGCATTGCTTGATGTTTATTGGTAATTATCCAATACGAATTTCTAACAGCCAACATTGTTCGTCTTTTAACTGCTTTGTCCAAAGTGCTGAATATAAAATGCCTCTCAAAACTGTTCGTCCTTAACAACTTATCACTAAATGTTTGAAGCAATTGAAAGGTTGATATCTACAGCCGCTGCAGAGCTGTAATATACGCCAACTCTAAGAATTACCAAAAATCCTCAAACCTGAGCTGTTCATTTTCCCAATATTCCATATATCGCATAAGTCGTATTGCCCAAGTGGTCAAATGGCTTATGAAATTGTTTTGATTGTTTTAGAAGAGATTGTCTTGCTGAGACTAAATAAGAATCACAAATTTGCCGACTGCTTACCAGGCATTAATTTCGACGTCGAACAGTCGCTTCCTTTGGAATTTGTGTCTTTGTTCACTGACGTATTGTTGCTGTTTCTATTTTTAATTGCGTGTTTTGACCGGACTGGGCACAGAGCTCGAGAAGTTTATAATTCCAATGCACCTTTGATGTACACCTGCCGTTCAACGATCTACGGTACCGATATTAAGTTGGCATGGCAATGAGATCTCCATCCGAATCGCTATTCACGGACATACTCAACAAGAAATTTAAACGCATATTGTTTTAATTCGTCATCAACTGGCTGGGTTATAATCGTCAACACTTGCAAGAAATATTCATCAACATTGTCTCATATCTATATAAATTAATCGAGGTGCCCAGCCGGGCTCCTTGATCTGCTATGTTCACATTCGAGGTTAGGTGGTAACGTAAAGTTGTCTTCTCAGACGTTCACTTACTTCGTCAAATAAACCCAACTGTTTAACGCAACGTACAACCAAGCAAACCTTGGACAGAAAAATACGCAGGCTTCTACACTTTCGTCTTTTCTGCACCAGAACAGGAACATGTTGTGCCGTTTGACTGAAAGAACGTGTAAACCTTTCAAATGGATGCGCCAGGAAGGGAGTTTCACTTCCTAGGGAACGTTCTGCACAATTCCGGCTGTCCAAAACAATTTTTTTTTCAATAATATGTCAGGGATTCCACCTGAGACTGAGGTGCGAGATGACGTAAAGATATCGCTTTTTATCTGATTGTCTTTAATTGGTATCAACACCACAAAATGGCTGACAAATGAACTGAACCTAACAGTCGGCAGGACCTACGCGGCAGCTGAACTCTAAGTTCAGTTCAACACAGCTCCATTTTTCAGGTTTTCTGTTAAAGACAAATTGCTAGTGTACTGAGATTAGATTGGGCATGCTGCCGTTCTGGGATTATCCAGCCAACCAGGGCTCATGCAAAAACTGGCGCAAATGGGAATGTGGTCGATCACCGCCATCCAATCGAAAAATACGATCAGATGCTACATTGGATTTGTTTGTGAACCAAATTATTAGAGCACGTTTCTGATTTAAACAACCAAACTGTGTGAGTCAAAATCGTGAGAAGTAACAAGAAACGGGACAATCGAAACGTAACACTCTTTTTGTCCAGTAGCAATCGTAGAGTTAAACACAGGGGTGCTCTATAGAAATCTTTTTTTAATAAGATGGATTTGCTTAGGATCGTCCAAATCACTGTTGTTGTGATATTCTGGACACAGTAATCATGTAAGTGACAATCAGTCCACTAAGACAAAGAATGGAATCTACAGTTGAATGATGGTCACTGCGGGTTGGCTGGGAGTGTATATACAACCAAAATACTTGTCATCCGTATTGACCGAACTTTGAAGAAGCTCAATTTTATAATGTGGCCACTTCTTCGTTGAATACTAAAATGGACTGACTAACGAAAATCCGGAGGATCGTTGAGTTCATTCATTAGTGTTCTTTCAACAAAATTCTGTCCCTTTTGAAGTTTCTAATTTAGTCCGAAGTAAGCTAGAAGATAACACCTGTATAACTAGTTCTAGGAGATCAGTAAACCGGTGTTTTTTGGGGAAGGTTATTTTCGAAACGTTTCGCAACAGGACGGATTCGTTCATTCAAAAGAAGGCATTTCAGCTTGTGCCGATCTCAGATTTTCAGCTTCGTATTAAAATTCATTAAACTGGCTACATGACTTTAACGGTTTATAAGAACGACTTCCGCAACTGATACGTTATGTGTTCTCGTTGATACTGTCCACCCGTCCACACGTCGAATTTTACGTTTGGGTACGAAAGCTAGTGATTACTCTGAGTCGCCAATGTAAGGTTTTGTAATACTTGGAAAATTTGAGACTGAAAACTTATTCTTCCGTGTGGTAAGATTACGTCCTAAACATCGATTACGACAACGAGGTTTACGCTTGTTGGAATCAGTTAAGATGACAGTAATTATAGGTGCCATTCATGACTGATCTTTTGTTTCGCTAAACACAGTTAATCTTGGCATTAGCATAAAACTGAACATGTTCACAACCAGTCAGTGGTCGATGTACTGCTCACAAGCAAGTGTGCCCGAGAGTTTAGACGTCATGTTTTGAGAATCCATTGACTAATGGTGTAGTCGAAACGCCCTGAGTACTCAAACACGTTCAACGTGATTTGAATTCTGATGTAGACAAAGGTGTGTGTTATTGATGAGTTCTAACAAAGACGAAATCGGAACCAAATGTTAACTATAGTATTTTGACAAACTGACTACTTGCCTTAGTGGGGAAGATGCAAACGTGTGATTGTTGCAACAATCCAGCAGAGCTAGCTTCAGCATAAATCAGTATTCATGAGTAGAACTGAGCATACAGTCCAGCAGACGCTAACCAGAATTGTGTTTTTTTTACTGGAATAAAACAAAAGTATAGCGGTTGTTAATAAAGCCAGTTCATGCATAATAATGAACATTTTGCAAAAGTTTTGCGCGATTTCACGTTTCTTTTCACTACATTTTAGCGGATGTCAATAGGAAAATACCCTTTATCCAAAGGTATACAATTCCGTTTTTTCTACATTATTTCATAAAGCTATGTTTCATGTCTGAGTGATTAGGTGCACTAAAGTGTCCATCGCGGGAACTATACAATATCGACCAATTCTTTTCAATAGTTTATATAATTCAGTGCTCCCCCGGGAGAAACTTTTCTTGAAGTAACACACTTTAACAATAAACACGACAGCAATCTTTTGACTTGAGTACCATCCTTAAAAAGAAAACCTCCAAAAACCATCCACAACACACTTTTTGGAGGTTAAAATGATATCAGTCCCTCTGTGGAGGTTTGAATGACCCCATTCGAAATTGACAGGTCAATGTAGTGTCAACTGGAACATCATGATAAATCCATCATCACACCTCCAATGCTTTCGTCAGCACACACCTCCTAACTGTCTTCTTGAATCCGTCATGTATATAATCAGGTCAATTATCTGTCTAACGTCGTGACGGGTCCCGACAACGTACTCCTTCGACCTATCTTTCAAAGACTAATGTGAATTGAAAAAACTTTTTTTTTATTCATGCAACGTCTAGCACAATGTTTAACAGGGACCGCTCGATGAAGCACCTGACAAGGAATGCCAGATATGATCAGCGGTTCCAAATCTGTCAGCAATGTAAACGTTGGTGCCACTAACACATTACCTATTTCATGGTTTGGCGTTTCTCCTGACTACAAACACTGTCACAACTACTCAGGTTTTGCCAAATACTCCTACGCGACGCGTCAGAAGGAATTACTATTCATTGCTGAACAGCATTTTGAACGAAACATCCACCCTTGATACTACCACATAAACTAAACAACACGCATTTTTACGGCAAGCATCTTCGACTCCAAATATTGTAGAACTCGACCCAGCAAACAAATTACATGTCAAGTACCACTTTCACATCAACCCATCCGTCCGTCATATCCCGCAAGTTCTAACGTAACAGTTAGTGATTCATAAATGTCAAAATCATTTATGCAGCTCCATTCGGATTTTGGTAAGTAAAAACACTTTGTTATACTGTTTTTGTCATTTACTTCAAGTCGGTACAGTGCTATGCATGTATCATATATGCATTTTTGTTGGCTTTACTCACCCTCTGACTATTAATGATATTTGCTCCAATGCCTCTCAAGAAAGTACAATTTGGCTGTTTTGTTGGATCAAAACTAACTAGGCCGCCTGTGAACATTCTTGTTGCGTTGCTCTTACAACCAAAATCCGAGAAAATTCTACATAGGATCTTAACCAGTGATCTGTGTAACCGATTGGAAAAAGCAGCATGATTCACTTCATAATTCACCACTGGATTCGGTGAACAGTAAACCTGTCACACTGGGTTTAGGATGCGCTTGTGAGTCGTAAGAATCGACCGGAAGTCGAAACCCATCCCAAAAAGATCACAGTTCTTCCTTCCCCACCGAAAACTTTGGTGTCCAAAAACTACCTTCACTTCCGTGATACAGTACAGTTGATAGAAATTCACGAACCGGAGAGGGCTTACGATCATATTGCCCTTGTAACCGGTGCCAGTCATTGGCAAGTTGATCCATAACAAAGGAAAAAGACTCAACAGTATTCGAACCAGCCGTATGACGCTCACTGTTGGATGATGCGACACTCACCAACCTGTTTCTTTTCCGTCTTTCATTCTTACGCTCATACTAATAATGTTGTTGTGCACGTGGATTTGTGATTTGACACCAATGTGTGATAGTTGCTTAGTCGTCACAGCAAGTTGAACCGAACGTGACTCGTCAGTTTACATCTCTTACCTGGTTTACGCTATCTTGAAACATTGAAAATAATCTTGATGATATCCCAGGGCGTAGTGTTCCGTTTCTCGACTTGAGTGGAACAAAGTAGTCTCGCTGATTACATCTACCTGATATCCCATCAGTCCAGTGTGTTTCAACAGCTCTGAAAGAATTACTCCCACCGGAGAGACATTGGTGTGCTCTCCAGAATGAGATTCTTATGCCAGTTCATGCATTAGAGTGATCATTATTACTGCTGACTGTTTATACTAATAATACGACAAAACTATACTTAGCAGACACACTTAACCGAATGATGACGTATTGAAATTTGTGAATGAGTTATTCATAGACTGACGGATATCATTCAAGAAATTATATGCGCCCTCCTATAGTACGTATATTAAACTTACCAACTAGACCGCAAACAGGGTTACTGACGTGTTCAAGGTGATTGTTTATGAGACAGACTAATTGCAGCCTTAATAACTGAATATTTTGTAGTAAATGCCATCAAACTATTAATTCAATCCCCTTCTGCGTCCATAACTTTTGCAATTTCATTGAATCATTTCACCGTTATGACAGTCCCTCACCTTTTGCACACTTTTGAACATTTGCTTAAATTGAATGATTATTTGGAATTGTGTGACTGCATTTTTCCACCAACAAACAATCATACTATTTTTCTGAACGGATTAAAGTGAGGATATCGTAGGTTCAAAAGCTAACTCTAGGGTGGCTGTTTACTTTTGAAAATTCGCCTTTAGCAAAGTAGCCGTTACAGAAACAACGGATGGTCATTGCTTCGGCGTTTCAAGTTCAATTTGAAAATTCAGGAAAAAAAACTCGACATAAGGAGCACTTAAAATTACGATCGCTATTCTTACAACACAGAGAGGTCGCTTTTTCCAGATCATTTTGCCAGTAGGATTCAAAAAGTACTCAGGGGATAATGTACGAAGTGGATGTCGCATCAGTTTCAGGGAAAAATAAGCTACTGCACGCAATTCTTTCTCACTAGGTGGGTTAAGCATTGTTAGTTCCGGTTTCGTTGTACAACTAAGGAGTCAATCTCCCATTGTCTGTTCTACATTACGGGTTCTGGTGTCTTGTGTAAACCTGACGGATGCCTGGAACGGAGCCATAAACCATAACAATACTCACCGCTATACCAATTCGACATCTCTCAATAAAAGTTTGATGCTTGTCGTACTGTTTCATTTCAGTCTGTGTCACCTTAACAACTCCAGAGTGTGAGATTTAGAGAGCTGAACAACCCAGAATCTCTCGGCAACCTTTCCAGGTTTAAGCCTTCAGTTATTTGTTTTCCAAACGGGCAACCTATTGCTTTCTCAAACAGACGAAATTTAGCAAACGTTAAGCTATAAAGTTCGAGACCTATGAATATATTAAGTCGTCTTATAGTATTCAGATAGCTCAGTCGTCCTCCTGTTTTTGCCATAAGTCCCATTAAGATCAGACTCACAACTAGCAACTGTACGTTAAACTCATCCGGTCAGCTCTTTTGGTCAGTGGATATAATAAGTAGGACGACCCCTTAGTCCATGCAAAATGGAAAACTTTGCAACCACCACACTGCATTAAATGATTACACTCTACAAATGGCCACCGCTCTAACTCCACAATGTCTACTTTTGAAGAATGAATCCCCACAGTTCCACCCTTCTGAAAGCTACCTATCTATGTGGTCGTTTATGGTGGTCACATCATAAAGACTACTGCATAGGTAGATTGGTAAATCGTGAAAGAATACTAGAGTGACTGTGTTAGGTGAAAACAAATAAAGTAATGTAAGTAACCTGCCTTAATGTATTTAATTATATTAATCCTGTTGATTTTGTGTACTTTCTTTCCATTTTGTATTAAGTGTCTACAATGTCCAAACGAGACAGCACATGACTAATAACTATGCAGACGTGGAGTGGACTTGATGACGCTTGCACCTTTCGGGACTTTGTGTGCACGTTACAGAGACCTTTGTTATTCTATGCATCAAGTAACTTTGCCAAGTTTTGAAGCAGTGGAAAGTTTCTTTGTAAGCAGTCCTGAAGGTGGCACCCTAGAAATGTCTTACCAACGGGGTACTGTTCTGTCGTTTATGCATGGCAAGGTGTGAAACCAAATTCAGATATTGCCTGAATACCAGGTTACTCAGCAAGGGCTTTTGAACAGAAGTTTACCGGTGAACTTAAAACTATGAATTCAAACTTGTGCAATTCGTCAACTGCTTCTCCCTCTAAAACGAATAGTTCCTACTTTTGAAGTATATCACGCAGCCGCTACTTCCATTTTCTCTTGTCCGGACAGCCACCTCGGCGAGGAGGCTGTATCCACACTACTGAAGCTTCCAACACTCACTGTATAATTTTACATCAACTTCACACGGTGTTAGTTCACTAGAGAGTTAAGCAAAGTTATCCAGTGAAACGTGCGTGTTGCTGTAAAGTCTGTTAAATGCACTGACCGCTTTGACGAATTGTATGTATCACCATATGACCGATTAGCTATTGGTGGTCACCAGATTAACTGCAAAAATAAGACGGCTAGCCATTTACACACTTCGATGGGAAAAATCAAGGCAACGGATTACAGAAGTTCTGAGAACCCGTATGATGAGGCTACTAGAGCCGTTGAAAGTAAAACAGTAGAGCTTTCAAGTTAATTTTTACAATCCGACAGAACTGATATTTAACTGTACCGAAAGCAAAGTGCAGAAAAGACGAACAAATATATACTTGACACAATATCGACAGGCTGACAACACAGTCTATGGGAACATTTCTGTGTCTAGGCTATCGAAAGTAACATGTTTACTTTGCATAACGCTGGTGAGAGGCAATTTCATTTATTGCTCAACCATTCGCAGCGGCTTTTAGACTCATACTTTATGTTCCGTAAATGTAACTCTGTTTCGTTTGACGTCACTGGTAGTATTTAATCAAATGCTGTTGTCTGCGGATGATATAAATAGAACACAAAATAAATTCAATGCGCAGGCGGCTATTACGGATTCAGTAGTGATGGCCACTGGCTATTAAACATTTAGCACAAGCTCTATGGCGATTGTCATTTGGTTTCACACAACAGGAAATAATCTAATCCCTTGTGGGTAATTTAACTTCATTTTGCTAATCAGGATTAACTTTTCAAATATGCAGACCTCAGTTTTGTCAACGTAAGCCCTCATTAGCATTTCACACTATTTAAACTAAAGCAACTGCATTTTAAACATCTTCCGGGATGTTGTGCATGTCGATGGTTTGTCGGCAGTTCTGAATGTAGTAGAAATCTAAGTCTCAGTCTTGAGTTTTGGCTGCACTCGATTCATTTATGAAAGTTTCATGCACGTGCATAGCTTACACTGCGTTGAAGACTGGTTTCCGTAGTGATTTTTGATCTAACCAAAATCAGCACTTCTTAGCTGAATCGTCAAATTGGACGAAATATATCATACTACTTATCAGTAACACAACGCAGTTTTGAAAGTTTCAAGACGTAGCGGAGAAAACCGGGTATTATGCTCACCTGACGGAAAATCTCCTCAGGAGTACGACTTTTCTTCGGGTGAAGTAGGTTTTCCTCAATCCTTTCGTAGCTGAAAGTCAGAGTACCAAAATTTAGCAGTGGTACGTACTTAAGTTTTTACGTTCTTGTCAAACGACAGAAACAGAAATCTGTTCTTGTATTTGAAGTATGGGCTAATGGCAATCGAAATTTCATTGACACATTCAAAGGCATATCGATTTCCCTTGTCACTCACTTCGTAACTGGTATCGTTGTATTGTTTAGTTATTTCGTAAGAGTGTCGCTGCTATTCCTCCCCAGGACATTCAGCACATAGTAGACTCGACGGTTCCTAACACTCCCTTTTCCAAGCATTGTTGAAGTGCACTGATGTTGTTTCTGTACAATGTCCTAACGGCAGAGTCTGTCCACAGAAAAAACAACAGCTCATACCGCATTGCCCTGATGGGCGCATTTTGTTAATTCCCTTTTTTTCTCCAAAGGCAGGATTCTGTATAAAACTAAGAGTTCAACTTTTAAGATGAATAAATCTTATTATGAACTTGACATGATTCGATTCAACTTACACAGTTGCATCGATCTGTTCACATTGCCAGTTCCTCTTTATTGATCTCTCGATTGCTTTTCTGTTTGGCCTCTGAGATGAAGCGAGTCCACGATTAAGTTTTCATCTTCCGGTTTTTTTATCTATGCTAGCTCTATCATACTACTGCCTGCCCTTGTTTGCAGTGCTAACCTTCAGGCGAAAATCGGTTCGGATATGATGTGACCCTCCCACCTTTAGGCCGATACATTCATAAAGTTCACTATTGGTAAGAACTAGCAAAATGATAGTTTTGATAAAAATCAAATATCATAGGGCGTAATCAGTCTTAGGTAGTATTTTTTGTCTTTTCACTTTTCCGAAAAATTAAGCGATTTGAAGATATGTGACAGAATTTTACAAGTACCCTAGAACGTAGTTTACATTTTACTATGATGGATAGACCCTAATCCCAGTTAAACATAAGCAAAAATCGTTGATGTATTGCTGTTTGTGAGGCTGATGATGGCTGACCAAAATGTACTAATTAAGGATAAGCAAACCATTCAGGCTAGTTAAATCATGCCCCAAAATTTTGTTGTCTTTCCGGTTTTATTCGAGCTCACTGGTAATGTTATACAGGAATTATAGATGCAGTTCAATGAACTCGTTACTACTTTAGTTATTCTTGGTGCCTTTGGTTGAAGCTTTCGAGACTATGAGGTTGGACAGATAGATATCACAAAAACAGTTTCATTACCAACACTGTTTTCAGCTATGAACAATACGCCTGTGCATTGTGACACGAGGTAAGTTGGTTTTCACAACAGTCCAAAAAGTTTCATAGCAATAAATAAGCGCGAACGTAAAGTAGACAGAAAAGGGGGAAAAGGAGTAGACGGTGGATCTTGTGGAGGGAAAAGAGTTGACAGTCTAACAGGCATAAACTCACCACTGAGTGCAACACGCCGTCTAATCACCAAATGGTTCCAACCAACGGTGTGGGTGGTCGCGTCTCTTCAAACAAAAAGACGGCGGCCACCCAGCCTCCTCATCTAGACGTTCGAAGCTCTTTGAGCTTGTGAACACGTCACCGCTACTCCGTCATGCTGTTTATCCCAGCTGTTAACATGGACACTGATCAATGCAGTGGACGCTCCGTCAGCATACGAAGTACGTAAACTAACAAAGGAAGAATGGTTTTTTAATGCCTAGATAAGTGTGGTCAATTTTGAATTAAAACAAACGAGGAACATCATGGGTCGTTACAGTAGATAATTAGCAGAAGTGGCGATCAGTCAGTTCGGAGAATTCCTATTCGATTGGTGCATTCAGCTGACTATTCTCGTTTTCCATTTTGAAGAATGTCCCACTTCTACATCCTTGAAACTTGGGTTTTGACGACCTGTTCATGGACAGGAGTCAAAAGTTTTGCCACTGAGTGGATGGCTGGCCTCAACTGTCTGTGGCAATGAATCCCAAACCTTTCAATTTATCACCTCCTGAAACGTCAAACCACGACGTCGTCCCTCTTTATTCACATGCATTGTGTGAATACTAAAACCGGAACAGTGACGAGTAATTAAACAAATGGGTAGTATTCAGTATAAGGCTAAATCACTGAGTACGATGTAGTGTTATCTGCCTACCATCTTCTGGCTGAATGTCAGTTAGAAATTACAGTGAACTGGTGGGCAAGACGATAGGTGGTAAGGCTCGGAACGCAAAATGCTATAGTCCCGACCTTCGAATCAGATTACCTCCACGTAACAAATTCAATGAACGACAGAAACGGTCGTGATGTGTTTGGGATTGCATTACAATGAAGCTTCTTTTACGCAATCTTGAAGATTTTCCTCTTGGCTCACTCCTCATATACCTTAGAGCCTCCCAAATTTCATTAGAAGACGGTACCGTCAAAAGTTGCAACTGTTCGTTTATAACTAATACCTGAAATTAGCCTTAACAAAACATCTAAAAACTATTCATGGCATTATAAGGCTAAAAATGAACTATCTTATTTTAAGTGTCGACGCTCGGTGTTGTGTCCCGTAATCGTAGGCGACAAGCCAGATGAGACCGTATGCACAACCGTAATTAAGTACGAATGAACCAGCTGATTTTGTGGCGAGTCCTTTAGGTGTTTTATTTCTCATAAGAGCTGGACGCCTGTTAAGACGCTACCAAACACTTCTTCCAACTTGTTTTGAGACTGCGTGATGGTTAAACATGTTGTCGGGCGGGTACCTTTGAACTGGTAAGCTGATGGACGAAAATAAACACCTAAAGCGAAAGAAATAGAGTGCGATATAATGGGATCGAGTTTTGCTGTTCTGGCTGGCAAACAGTTTGTCACTCAAAGAAATTACGCACACGTGTGTCATTTACTGAAGAGCAAACGTACCTGAACGTAATCGGTTTGCATATTGCCTTGGGTTTCAAGAACCACTTTGTCTGAAACAAATACGTGTACAGTTGTGTTCGGCTGTATCTCTCTGCAGTTTCTAGGACAGAATTTCCAGTCAAGTGCACTCGATCATCGGGTGTAAGTGTTTTGTGCATTTTATTACTATGGACACTGAATTTCATTCATAAACACCAGGTAGGTAGTTAAAATTTGTGCATCTTGATCGTAAGGTGTATATTAATTCACTACTGGCGGCTCAGATCGAAAACAGTTTGTTACAACAAAAGTGATTGGGTCAAACACGATGACGACAACGATACAAACTTGCAATGCTCTCCCAGAGAAGTACGTTTCTGACATGTAGATATTGCGTTCAATGCTTTTCGTGCTGGCATTTACCTCCGGAGTTTGCGTATCCTTACGTCGTGCCCCATCTGATCTCCCATACTTTAACATACTTGGCTTCAAACAGACTTCACATTAGCTGCAATGTAGCTCTACTTTCATTTTTGTCTTATTGTTCCTGTTATCAGCCTTCGTGTCACGTTTTTCGTTTCCTTCTTTAGGGTCTGGTGCCTGTGGCCAACTCTCATCACAGTATGTCCTGAGCGTTCAACCATCTTCCACCGAGCTCACGTGACCCAGCCATCACATGTGCCCTTGAATGTGCAAAATGAACATGCCTGGACGATATGCCTTATCCGTGATATTCCTTTGCATGACTCGATCTTGCCATCCGTTACAAACATGCCATCTGGTGTCACGTTTAGGCTGCCTCTTTAACGAATGCATCTTTTTTAAGACAGTAATTGTCTAGAGGTGTGCTGAACACAAAACTTGGTGCACCATCATATCCGTCCTAAGAACAAGCGTTTGTGTACCCCGTGTCCACAGTGAGTGCTGGGGCATTGTTGGACCGTTGGTTTACCATTGCGCTGATTGAGCACCACCTCGATCAGAAATCTGTGCGACAGTGTGGATCAGAGTTGGATTAAATCCACTACCAGTCTCAGTATTCTCTTATCAAAACTAATGTTGTGAGCCAATAACACGGATGCCACAAGAGTTATTTATTCAAGAAAGCAACACATGGGTTAAGCGCTTAAACATGACAACAAACAAAAACACTCGTTTGCATACGATACTAGGCCCAGACAGCCACGGTTACTACAGACGTCAGTGTTCTGTTCTTTTACGTACCAAGGATCATTTTGTGCGGTGATGTACTCAGATGTTTCTTCTTATATTTTTCTCGCAGCCAATTCAGTGTTAAAGTGTATGCTCTGGTCCCACTACAGAATAGCGGTCGTGTGAGTGGTATATTGCGATCGCTCATTCTCATTACACTAATACGTGAAAAACTACCGGTCTTCAGGCACAATTTCTGCTTTGTTTGAACCAATTAGCAATCTACTGTGTATATGTTTGGGTAAAAGTCGAAAGTACAGCCGAGCTTAAAAAATTGAAAATTTTCGAGGTGACCGCGTGAGCAACGTGGAAGTTCGCCGGAGCGTATTCCGGAACATTCGGGATGCGCGATCTATTGGTCAACTAATCACGGTACACAGCTTGCGTTGGCTGGGTCACGTACTCCGTATATCATCTGATCGTTTACCGTACCAGGCATTATATACTGAGACCACCAACAGTTGGGTAAAACCGCGTGGTGGTCAAGCAACAACGTGGTCACGAAATATGGTGGTCCTGACTGTTCCACTGACTAAAGTGGGTAAGTGTCGCCTGCCTGGCGGGGGTCCTCGTGATCACTCAAACCGCTGGTTGGAGACGCTATCTGAGATGGCGGTGTGTCGCAGTCAATGGTGTACCTGTATCCATACCATTTCTGGTTCTTTTGCTTAGTCTTCTTCTAGTAATTTTCAAACTTCTTAATAGTGGTTTCTTTTAAGATATTCCACGTC
>LUCH01001341.1:114291-131710 GCA_013368495.1 Paragonimus heterotremus
CGAAAGTTCAAACCCGTGTTGGGTGTTCAGAAACAACTGTTTGTAGGGTTGTCACTACCTTGGTAGTGACAATGATTGTGCACTCTGGTATCTTGTTCGTTTTCTCACTGATACATAAATGGTCTGTAGTATGCACTCGTAAAAATGCAGCGAAATTTGTCCGGACATAAATCGTGCAATATCAGCCTACTGTCTTCTTTATTCAAATTCTTGACGGGAAAAGAATACTAATGAGTAGTTTGGCAGATTGATGATTTTTTAGATGAGACCCTACTGTGAAAACTCAGGGCTTAGGCTGGATTCGAACCAGCGACAGAAACACCATGCCTCTACGCGGCAAGCGCTCTACCAGCTGAACTACGAAGCCACCTCAGGAACTCCTAAATTTCACATTTGGACTCGGTTACACACCCGTCCCACAGTCTCATATGGAATCCACCAAATGATTCAGGAGGTCGACTGCCCCGGCAGGATTTCCCGAACAGTTCACGCTGAAATCCACCAACGCCACTGTTGAGCATAAAAATTGTATTATTAACGAGTAGTTTGGCAGATTGCTGAACAGTGGCGTTGGTGGATTTCAGCATGAACTGTTCGGGAAATCCTGCCGGGGCAGTCGAACTCCTGAATCATCTGGTGGATTCCATATGACACTGTGGGACGGGTGTGTAACTGAATCCAAATGTGAAATTTTGGAGTTCCTGGGGTGGCTTCGTAGCTCAGGTGGTAGAGCGCTTGCCGCGTTGAGGCATGGTGTTTCTGTCGCTGGTTCGAATCCAGCCGAAGCCCTGAGTTTTAACAATTGGGTCTCTTTACTACATTGTCAAGTCTTTTGATTCAGTAGGTGACGTTAGACCGTGCCACATAGTCTGGCTTACAGGGAAAATTAGACTCCGGTGAATTGTGGTCAGAAAGCAACGGTTCGCAGAATGTACTGCCTTGTTAGCACGGTCTGCAGAAACCTTACAATAAACATGGGCAGCTCAGATTCTGATACATGGATAAGGAAGATGTTCACGTAACTTTCGTTCGAACAAATTTTATTACGCCCGGTAACTTGCATACTGAATAAATCACAACTGCAGTCTGATCGTAAGATGGTTACCTACAGAAAACCTTCTCAGCAGGTAGAGAATTGTCACCGACACTGTTACGAATTCCCATTGTCGGATAAACGATTCCCTTGGCCTTTCAAGCCCATGTATATTTTCGGTCCGATCAGATTATTCCCTCCTCAGTCCCAATGGTGTGCTTTCACGGCTATCACGAATACCCAATTGACTTTTCCAATCCAAACCATGCTTACTAAGCATGTCCTGAGGAGTTGTATTTTGTTTGCGTGGCTACCTGAGGGCCCAAGGTATCATCGTGCGAACGCTTGCCAGCCCGTTCCTGCTCACCTTCCTTCCAATATGTTGTGTTTTATCAGCTGGTTTACACTTATTTAATCCACATGCGTGCACCGTCCAGAGACTAGCCCGCCAGCTTTGTATTTACTTGCTAGGCTTGATCGAGTGTCCTTTTGTCACCTGTATCTTTGTATCTGCAGAGCCAACTTGCTGCCATATTTCCTGTGAACGTGAAAAATTTGGGCTTGCTGTTGTAGCATGTGCTACCGAATCTGTAAAACCAGAACAACAGTAGTCTGGGTGGTATTAACCAATCTCATTTTATTGAAAACATCAACAACTTTATAGAGGGTCACCAGTAATTACGAGTGGTGTTGGACAACAAACGTTCCTGTGTTCTTACTGGCCAGTTCGTTGCTGCGTTCCACGACTGTGCTTTAAGCAGCTCAATCGTTTGAATCTGATACATATTTAAACAGCCGCTGATCACCATTTTTGATTGGTTGGAGCCAATCAACCACAATTCTGTCTGCAGCAGCTCTCATTGGGTGAAACTTCACTAACCAGTAAACCGCTGCAATTCAGTCATCACATTTATAACAGTTATTTCACTGATTATCTTCAAAGTAGTACCGTAGTAACCGATTCAACTTATTCTGAACTTTGGGATCCGATTTGCCTACGGTTCATTTAATGTTCTAAAGATTGCGTTTTGTCAGTTACCTGCGCTGTCAAAGTGGTACTTAAGTGTAAGTTAACTTTTGGGGACTTTAGTATTTTGACAGTGATTGATTCTGCAGAAAACAGAAAATCTCCACTTCAAAAGAAGTGGAACTGAATAGACGTACCATCTCGATGACGCCCGCTGATATCAGGAAAGCACTCTAACCACTCAAGTAACGACCGTTGGATTCATCCGTAATTCTCACCTCCCACGTATGTAGAGCTGAGATGCGCAGAACCCCACTCGAATAATGGTAGTGTAATCTATCACGATCTGTCTGTAACTCATAAATCCATTTTGATGAAAGCTTGTTTACTTCTTTATGAGCTCAGATAGAATTACATAATACATTTTCGGTGGGAAGATAGCATGCGACAGTGATTAACGATGAGTGGTTGGTCACTCTCGACTGGAAGTGACACTTAAAAAATGTGTTTCGGGTTGCAACAATAGCAGCCAAAGACCTCTTGATAAAACTGAAAGGTGCAGCCTGTAACAACAAAAATAATCGTTCTAGTTCATTCTGCACAAAAACATATACTTCGCCGGTGGACATACTGATTACGTGATCTATCCAACAGTAACACAGCTGCTAAGTTACACGCTAAGAGTGTGATCGGTGGTCGAAGCGCCAGTTAATTACGAGTTGAACGTCAGCTACGGTTGATCACAACTTTCACATTCAGCTACACTTTCCAGCCGGTATCTTTAGAAACGAAATACTAGGCTCGAGTTTCGCCCTTGGCAAGGCTAACTGGTGGTACATATCTTTACCACTGCAGGTATTTAAACTCCGGTCACTCTTTCACAAGGCAATTTCGTTGACTACTGCGCCACTGACTTCTCACATCTGAATTACGTTCGCTTTTGAGTATTAATCAGCTGCTTAATCGCCTACATTAAAAACACACTTGAGGTCACTTAAAAAGGAATGATAATCCCGCGATTAGAGCGATCTAGTTAGGTCGGAATCCTCGAGTTTATTCCATTTATGGAACAATAACAAGAGCAAACACCGAGTTTAGTGATCCTTTTAGAATGAGATTGGCCGGAAAGTCCAGGTGCGTGCAAAAACTCCAGTTAAGTTTACGTGATGTCCAAAATGAATTTTACTACATAGTTAGAAAAGCACAGCATTGGAAAACTTGTTGAAACTAATCGCCAAACAACCGTTCTTTAAACATCTGTGCTTGTCGAAAATAGCGGGGAAGTTTTGAACACGGTGAGACTCGGGGGACAAGTATAGATTTAATACAAACATAGGATACACATTAAGAGAAAGACGTTGCGGAGATTGTGGGTCGAATCAGAAAGACGCTCAATGGCAAAATAATGTTAGGTAATCAACTGAATAAAAACTGTTTGGTTAGTGGTGAAATTAAAGGAATTTCACTTAAATTAGAAAGCCGATGGAGTGGACGACTAAAAGTAACTTTTATCAAACTTTTGTTAAAAGTCCTTTGGGGATAGCGCCATAAACAGTAAAGACTGTGTGACACGCCTATGACTACAAGATGAAGATGCTGGACCAAATCATGCAAATCGAATTCTTGATACGGTGTCAGTGGTGTGCTCTGGCAACGACAGGCCACTAGACGACAAAACTCTGCGACACTGTGTAAGTTGTTTGGCGACTGATTCGACAAATGCAAAAGACAAATGAAAAAAGCGTCTGTGTTTTCTGAAACCGCAGAAAATTACGTCAACACATTCTGTTGAGGTTAACAGTATTGATGTCTATCATACCACTTTATTACTTTCGTTCACGCATCGTGTATAGCTTGGTCTTGTTTGTTTTCGGTGCAGATGCACGGCATAACAGTGTAATCATCACAGTCGTGTGTAAATATATGACAGATTATTGAGGGATCTTTCACGTATAATACGAAGTGGCATGATTAGCTGTTCGAAGAATCCCTTTGCCTTCTGAGGTAAGAAAAAATCATGGTGTCTACTTGCTCACTATTGTCTAATGGAAGGGCTGTGGTATTTAAGCCTTGAATAGTTTGGGATGAGATAGATCCATTTTTCTTTCATGCTTAAATACGATTTCCTAATGTAGTCCAATGTCCCGAGGGCTGGAAAAGCAGTCATGAACATCGTCAAGATCAGCAATATACAAATGGATTGGCCTGTTGCCTAGTTGCCATACAATTGCAATAAAAAAGTGCAAACTCTAGCTAGGAAAAAAAGAAGAGGAAGGGATGGAACTCAGCTGCTAAAACCAACTACTTTTATACTCAAGATACTCAATATGAAGATGTCTACATCTTAAGAACAAATAACTAATTTCTAAGTGAAAGTAAGTTGTTATAAACAGGAAAGTCCACTAACGGCTTTCAATAGTCCACATCAGTAACTGCACCTGCTTTACAGTCAGCACGGCCGAACAGCGGCGACATTCAAGCCACTAGTCCCAGTTAGCCACCAGAAGCTACCAGTTCAGGGAGTCAGGAGAGCTTCAGTCTTGAAGACAACTCGACCTAAAGCAGTCACCCCTTCGGTGAATAATTTTGTTTCTCCAGATCAGGTCACCTACTGTACACCTAGCATCCCACGTTAGTTGTCTGAAGTGTCGGAGGAAAGTACTCGACCTAGCAGACTATTAGGCGGTATCCTTAGCACATAGCCTAAACAGCTAAACATGAGCATACTTTAAGCTCAAACCAAAGAACTTGTTCGGCACTCATTGTTAAATATCCAGTTCTTAAACTTCTGGTTACTTACCGGTTGGTATCGTCCAATGCGAACGATGAAACGCAGAACCGGACAGTCTGATACATGGAAACGGCTCACGTCATCTACTTCAAACAGTCAGGCTTCGTACGCGTTCACTAACTAAGTATTCACGGTCAGTCAATGAACACGGTCCTTAACATTCAGACAGACGCTTAGCTGTCGTCAGACACATTCTAGGTTAACGAATACCGTCCTGGACTTGGAGACTGGAGCATCTGCTTTATCCAGTATATCTCCAACTCTGTTAATACAAACTTTCAAACTACACAAACAGATCAACATCATCTGTAACTTCATTATCCAGTAACACACAGTCTAGCCATGTTCACATGCACCGAGAAGAGTGGATAAAGAAAGACATGTGTTCAATGGTTGTCAACAATTAGGTTTGGTAGACAAAGTTGGACGCCTTGGATGACTGAAGAATAAAGCGGACTTGTGATAACAGTTATTCTGTTAAACTTTTTTCAAACTATAATGGCAGCAGAAGAAGGCAGGAAATCGGTGGTTACTATTAAACAACCTAAGTGTTTACTATAGTATTGCAACTGAGATTTTCGCCCTTTCTCAGTTCATTACCACTGGAAGGGGACTTACGGTGCTTGTTAATATTTGCTAGATTGTCTAGAAACAAAGCAGTTATCACTTCAGCTTTAACAACTACACTAGGGTTATCATTTGACAAAAGTTGACTGAATAAAAAACAGACGTGAAAGTCATTTAAACGGTTCCGGTTGCTACATTTTGTAGTCTACATGGACAGAGGTCTAACCACTACTCAAGTACTGCCCTAACCTAACGACTTTTGAAAATGTAGTAACTTGATATGCGGCCTACGAGCGCGTAAAACGGACAACGGAATAACGGTTAGTGGAACGGTAGGTAACGAAACGACGGACTACGTAATATGCAAGATTAATACGAATCTTCCCGGCCAACCCAACCACTTGAGGCTAACGAACGAACACAGAAAAAAGACTGGCCTCCGGACGGAGCTACTTTATGTCACTCAATCCGAAGACAAGACGGTCACAAACAAGACCACATTTAAAGGGTTTGCGACCAATGAGAAAACAAGGACAGAAGTGGACCAGACAAAGGTGGAGACAGTACCTTGACGTTTCAATTAAAAGTACGTGCGTGTGTGGGTGAAGTGACACATGATCGTGCCGACTATGAAGGTCACTACAGTCAGTAGTGATTTAGGCCACTGCGATGGCAAATAAAACGGTATTTCCGGGGAATTGAGTTCTTCCCCGACTAAAAACACTGTCAAATTATCACAATCGGAAAGTAACACATAGTTTTGGTCTTTCATTCGGTGCGTTTGTGTCCACAATCAGTGACGTTCACTGATAAATGGGTTTGGCGTAAATCCATTACGGAACAGCCTTGTTCCTATTCCACGTCGTATAAATCAGACCGCTTTCTTTGACTACAAGAAGATTGGGACAACGAACAATTACACCGATTGTCCTTGGAATCACAACTCTCATTCCGTACAGACTATTAGCTGTGGACTGAAAGTGGTCACTTCAAATAAGTCAATTAATCGGACGGAACGAACTCTTGTGTTCCCTTCCAGATTTTAGGACTGAATCCCAATGTAAACCCTACCGTCTCATCTAAAATAGGTCTGAAAGCATGTGACTCCTCCATAAGAGTGTCTTATTGGAAGGGTGTATTGTGCGTGAACATCCAGTGAAGTACCGGCAAACTATTTCATTACAAATTTGGCTCAAATAGAAGCGCAACACTTCAACACCATTAGGTCATCACCATACAATGGTCTTTAAAACCATTTTTATCTGGTAGTTATTGCTTACACCCAGTAATAAATCTACACAATAGTAAAATATAATGTCTACGGATTAAATTTAGGAATAGTACAGTTACAGAGAAAATAAACTGTGAACATGGGTAGCGACAATCTGTGCACACCATAATGCTTGTAGTTGCTTGACAGGGCTAATTTTTTTGATACATGGAGAGATATAGGTTAATTTCGTGCAACGGAAAAGGGAATAACTCCGCAATAATTACAGAATGAAACACTTCATTCGCAGGGAAAACATGTATGCATAATCTGCATCCCCTAGGTTATTCATGTCTGGCTAACTTTGTTAAATAACTCATTTTGTACTACTCTACTACCTAGGTTTTTAATTTTCGAAGTTGTTGATTAATCCTCTCTGGCAGTCAGACACTTTCTCCAAGGTTTGAAAAAATGTTGGCCAAAGGTATCCATTTTGCTGAGTTTACAACGATAAGCAAAAAGGAGGAAAGAGGTTCAAGATTTTGGAAGGCTGCTGTGTTAATTACATTTTGTGGGCACATGGAAGTGTTACGTGAGGACCATACCTCGGTCAGGAGTACATCACACATTGGCGATGTAAAATAGCAAGAAAAAAAATACAATTGCGGGGAGCCACATGAGGACTTGAGCTAAACTCTGAATCAGCAATCAATTATGAACTTTATTCGGAATCAGTAGAATGAAATGTGATAAAATTACAAGAAAAATTTAAGTGTCAATATAAATCGGGCACTGAGGTTTTCTAGACAGATTGTTTTACAAGACGTTACGTTTTTGTGCACTCTGAATAGTAGTTATCACATGAGCAATGCTTCTTCCAATTTGACTTAACTTATACTACATATACAAAACTGCAATTTACGTGACGTAAAAACTATACAAAGCACTATATTTTGAATACTGAATGAATCGACGTATCTGGATCTTTTAGTGAAAGTCGGTTTCTTCTATACTATTTTAAAATATACTCTGTGCAATTTAATTGGTCGTTTGGAAACTTTTACATATGGCTGCATACCAACAAAGAAGAAATATCAACCACACATATCGCTTATACGAATCACATTTTTCCATTTGTTATGATTTCCTTTGCAGAACAATACTTCGAGTACTTGATTTCGAGGCCACAATCTTTGAGTAATAATTCATCTGGTCGAGTACTTTTAAAACTTTACTGACCACTCTGATGAACTGATCGAACCTAGTCACTGACTTTAAGGTCAGGTTGGAAAAACACTATTGAGTAACCATTAGTTCATCAACGAAAAATTTAAGGTGCACTAAAAATAACGTTGTATTTTGGAAAGCAGTTAATTTTTAGCTTAGAAATAATAAACGTGAAGTGCGTTGTGGAAATTCTGGATACGCCTTGTAACATTTATTGGATTACATTTGAAATCCTGAGGTCCCTCGATCCAGTTCACCAACAGCAACAGGAGAAATAGGTCGTAAGATATTACCACTTCGTTTACTCCGATAAGTCACGAACGCAAAACATTAGACTTCAAATAACAACAGAGAAGGTTAACTTTTGCGTTTTTGTGTGAGACGAGTTTTGCCGGTGCCATCACTTCCAAACGGTTTAAGTCAGCTAGTTGGGCCATACGGCGATTACTGATTGATACTGAAACTATCACACTAAAAATTGCTTCTCCTTCTAAACAGTCCACATTGCAAGTACTGTCAATCCAAGTGATCTGGCGGTGCACTGAGTGTTGGACTGTTGTCTGGTCAGTAGGATATCCAGAAAGGATAAAGTGTTCAATTTCTTCCCGTGAAATCAGGGTGATTCCGGCGAGTTGGATGCATACGGTCCCAGGAAAATTTAAACGGTGAATATTAATGGTAAAAATAAAGTATCTCCCATATGCTGTTCAGAGAAGCAAAAAATAAGGCCGACCAAAATTAGTGTGTACACAAATTCAGTGAAACAGGTCGTGCTGACTCTGTCATTTAAAAGCAATCATGTCAAAACTGACGTATGTGGTAAACTGCGGTCTACACTGACTCGCCTATATTCTGCAGCTGAATTTTTTTTCAGTGTTGCTAAACTTTCTCTCAAACGTATTTTACCGAATTGCTCTGACTTTCAAATGATTTGTCATTTGACGCACAGTCGCAGTGACGTTTACATCAAAAGTATAGATCGCTACCTACGACTAGAAAGAATAGAACCTATTCCAAAGTGGTTGGTGCGTCCGTTGATGCAACATAAAATGACAACGCAGGATATGAAAATAGACTAGACCTCACTCATTGCAAGACAAATCATGGAAACTGGTCACGTTGTTAACCTGGTCAACTCGTTCGACGTGTTATGGTGTCTTCGAAACCTAAGATGGTTTACGCTTCCTACGACAATGCTAATCGGTCTGTTATATAAACCATCAGTTCACTTGAAACTGCAGAGAAGTGCTACGGCAATGAATGTGTGAACATGTCAAATTGGGCGGTGCGCACGACGATGCAACAACCACTGGTAACATGACGTGAGACCGGAAACCCCATCGTATGGCACATCGCGTTGGGGACACGGTCAACTCGTTTGACGTGGCCTTGTGTAACCGGAACAAACGGCCGCTGGTGTTTTCTGAGGCAGTGTTCATCATTAATCGCCATCCGGCACTACATGTTGCCACAAGTGGTTTGTTTGACCTGGAAGTATGAAAAACGGCTCGTCTCGTGTGAAGCTCGAAAGTTGGCGTTCTCTGTTGTTGTTATTGTTGTTACCAACAAGTTGCATAGTCTAAAGTTTTACGCTCATGAGTGATAAAAATGAACGAAGTACTAACATCTGGCTCCATGTATCTTCTTCTGTTTCCGGACAATTATATCCGAGGTAATACTGGAGTACAGCTCAAAAGTGTTTCACCCATAACCATTAAGAAATCTACTCAATTCACCATCCACGAAGTTCTGTTTTCTCCCTTAATCATCGTGCACGATAACCAAAAGATTTAAAAGTAATTCGTTTGTAAACGTCATCCACTCAACTACGAGCTGTAGACTGGAGATATGTTTCAAACTATTGTGCCAAAGATACTTTGCATTTCCTCTTAGTTTATCCTCACCTTTTGGGAGCTGGGTCCACTGTGTATTTGAAAATATTTTAAATTAGCGAAAGTACTTTTAAGCAGACCTATGAGTAGTGCACCTAAAGGTGGTCATCTCACGGCTTCATCTGAAGTGAATATCTCAGTGGTTTCATAATATCGGTGGCATTGGCGACCGTCCACAATTTTTGTACTTAGATGAATTCTCCAACCGACTACTTTCCAGAAATTCATCAGACACCGGAATTCGTTGAAAGCGCATATCCTTGACACGATCGGGAACTGAACCATAATCCAAGTGATCTTGAGATAATCGTCATGATTTCTCTAATACTGGCCCTATTCTAGGCATGAGCAAGTTATTTACTTTAAATATTCAGTTATGCTTACCTTCAGATAAGACTTATGCTAGTCATTCGTTTTGTATGGAGTCGGTTACTGGTCTGTTGAATCCAATCAATAACCCACAAAAAGCCCAAACCATTCATTCGGCATAGCCGAATTCAGACAACCGATTGATAAATACCTCTTATTGTTGGTGATTAGTTGAGAGGGTAAGTTACTGTCAATTGAGAATAACACATTTACTCGCTGTTTTCATACTCAGATAGACCCTCCAGTTTGCCCTTTTTGACAAATAACACAAGACAAGCGCACCATTCTCGTTGAAGGTAATTAGTAGTACGTACCCTAATCCAGATCAGGATTTGGTGTTTAGGTGGCAAACCAGAGCACCAATTGGAGACGTTCAGTTGATGCTTGCACACCCATTCTCTAGTTGGACAGCGTCAGTTCCATTATAATTTGATTACGAAAAGGGCGAAATGCAAATGTTATGTAGTGATTTTCGTTATTGGTTGTCGTGGGTTTATTCAGTCAGAGCGGAGTTTCAATATTCTATCCAGTCTGCTGGCTACTGATCACGACTACATGAGCATTTTCGACAAATTCCTTCTATTATCTCTCACATCTTCTGAGTCCATCATCCGCAAGGTGATTTTACGGTATGCATACATATCCAGTGATTTTTAAATTGAACCACTGAGTGCTGAACTATCTAGAACTCTCATTTCTATAGGCTCTTATTTAGCGTTACTGAACACTCTCTTAATGTAGCACAAACTAGTCATTAATGGAGCACCCAACTCTGTGTAATCTTCTTCGGGCGTCACACCAAATACAGCGCCAGTAAATGCATCGTCGAACATAATGATCATGTAGTAGCTGTCCCGTAACGTTTACAGCTGTTTCATACAAAATCAACGTATTACAACAGAACTGGATGACATCAAAAGAAGCGTACTTGTAAATTTCTCCCGATAATATGTTTGGTTTGTTAGAAACGATAAATAATCTTTTCAGACACATCTCATAATTATGATTTCACATTTCCATAACAAACTTTCGATGTACAGTAAATACAACCACAGTGATCTTGTGAGCGTACTAGAATGATATGGTCTCATCCCAAATAATCTGGATTACGTTGTAGCCTACATTTCTGGAATTTATACCCACGATATCGTCACTCACCCTTGTAAATATTTGTTTTGTGTTACAAGAGTTTCGTTTCTCGGATATTTCGCTAACTTTAACTTTTTGATCTCGAGCGGTCTACAAGGTTGTTTAATGCCCCCCATCAAAAAGACCATTGATGATAAGTGTTTAATTTTGTACTCACTTCAGTAATGCTATCTAAAATCTGATTCGTCTGTTGTTGGTAATTTTCTCGGAAAAACAAGTGGCCTGAACCACTAAGCTCTTTTCAACAGATTTATCAAAGCAAAAAGGAAAGTTGCAAAATATTAACACTTTGTTTAGTTTCATTAACTGCCGACATAAACGCACATATTGGTTACTACTGGCAAATGGAAATAGACAGGCTACAGGAAGCAAACTTACACACCAACTATTGTATTGTCAGTACTGCGGCCCTCATAGGTTGCTTCAAGCAATTTTGCCGTTGCGTCCGGATTGACGTTGTTTCGCTGAAGGCCGGTAGCTTTCAGCCTTAACTAGGTAACAGTACCCCAACTGGTGAGTCAACCCTTACCATTTTAACTCACCCAGACTTTGAAATTCCTTCACACCTCTTATCAAGACCTCAGGAACCATGAGTTTACAATTAAACATATTTTCTTGGCCTCAACTATCATCTGTTCAAGTGTATACAACGTACTGATTGCCACTCTAAGGACAATTTCCTTGCGGATGTTAAAACTTCTGGCGGTCTTTCAACCTAACCATATCACGTTAGTCGAAAGAATCTGATCTCTAGTACGGGAGAATGTTTTGTTCAGTTATTTCTACCGTATGTAAATGGAAGAAAAGTGACTAGAAGAGGCTGTTTTCCACAGCTTTATACCTCGTACGAAGACGTTTTGGTTTCCTTCACCGGTAGTTTGTGCTCGAACTGATTTACAAGTTACAGTGCCTTTTTTTACTTCACTGATTAGTTTTGAATGGGTCACAAAATGGCGTTAGAGAATAAAGTATTTATTGTATATCTGGTGCACTGCTGGTGTGAGGTTGATGCCACAGTCGTACAAACCGCACAACATTCCTAACGGGGAATTTTCATTAGTTCATTATCTGAGGTAGTCCGAGTAGTAAGTTACAAACTTCCCCATCTATGGCTTTTCCAAAACAAACAGTTGGAAGGATACTCTCTCGGTTTTTCACTAAAACATAGCGTCCTACAGGTAAATGTGAGCGTGGCCAACTGACAAACAGTGATTGCAGTCAGATCATAAGGGAACTGAGTTATCCTCAATTCAACAGGGTTGTAGAAAATGCTGTGAGCATTTTGGAAAAACTAACCTAAGTTAGTCATTAGTCTCTTGTTTACAGACCTCCTGAAATGAGTTAGTAATGTAAAACTTCAACGTGTTCAATCACTAGTGCAATTCCCGTGAAGCTGTTCTACAAACGGCTGTTGAAAATTAAAGGGTCTCAATTCATCATTATGAAACCGTTCATTTGCGGTGTGCAAACTATTTACCTGTTCTGGCAAAAATCGTGGAGGCATTTATAAGGCACATTCGAAATTGCTTATCATCCAAAAGGCCAATTTGTTAGTCAATTCCTTGATTATATGAAGTCGCTTTGCTTGCGTTGATAATGTCGATTTCTCGTCCGCTGATTCCGACTGTTTTTCATGTTCTTGGTGACTACAAGGTTGTCTTATGATTTTATCGTATCAATCAGTAGGACCTTTCGTTCAGTATCCACGCCATTGATTTACTAGTGGATGCATCAGATCTTGTTGATTGACACGAATCCGTGTCTGGTAATTATATTCAGTGATTTTGGTTGCTATTACAATGGTTGGTGACCAAAGTGCCCTCTTCAAATAAGTCAATAAATCCGCTTTATTGGTTCCTAGTAGACTTTTCGAACCAGATGAGTGTGGTTTTGTCACTAATAGCAACCAAATCCCTGTGCAGTAATTGCAAATAAACTGCGGTGAATGCCATTGATAGCTAACGCCGCTTCGGAAACTACAGCACGTACGTTTTCACTCCTTTTCGGCAGCCAGCACTCATTAGGTAAAACATATAGATTCTACCTACTCTGTTGTTTTACTCATGACCCAGTTGGTCTTCAGGCAAGAAGATACACGGTTTACCCTCTGATGTTCCATTAATAACCCAGCTTCAATTTTTACAGTCAACATCCTTACTTGCAAGACTTCGCGTCTAACGACAAGATATTAACTGAGTAAAAGTGAACGTTTGTTACAACTAGCAGCTAACCTTAGGATCGCAAGCTTTTGAATTTAAAAACTGTTCCATACTGCACTGAAACGGGATTGGAAGGCCAAACAGAACACACGCACCAGCCACTGCAACTGGGACTGTGGCCGAAACAATCCGGCCAAGCAAAACGTCGATCAGCCGCTGAACCCAACTGGCTCGTAAGAGATGGAGAGTAGAGTAGTGTCAGATTTAAAAAACTGGAACGTTTTAGTAAGATTCGTGAAAAATATTAGCGAATCAACTTAACAGATTTCGTTACTGATGGGTAGCTTGGCAGATTAGTTAATTTGGAATAGATCCAAGTTTTTCGCCTAACAGCAATCGTTAATGTAAACAGTGTTGTTGCTGCATGAAATGGTGCAAACTGCCTACTGATTTGAGATAGTTTCATGTCGCTCAGACCACAGCTGTTCCGACGTTTTGGCCTAGTAGATAAGTATGTTATAAATACAACCCCCACAGAACTAAGTTAATTTCAGCAAACATTATCTTAGAGTATCCCCGCCTATTTCTTCAACGGTGGAAAGTCCGTGGCTCTCAGCTGGAATAAAACTGATTGTATTCAAGCAGTTGAATAATTAACGTTACCCGTGACTCAAATCTAGATCTACACATTCTACGTTTTGTTTTTGCAGTGTTTCCTGATTTTTAACAGTCAACGTTGGTTAGTCTTGTACAGCACTAATTTTACGTTATTTTTTGCGTGTTGTTCGAATTGTTTATGGCTACAAAGTACAAAAGGTAGTAACATAATACAAAACGTTTGCACGCCGATCAGCCCCACTTTCATTTTGTGTAATCGCTTGACAATACCACAGAGATATTCCACTTAATGTTTTAGCTCCGTTATGTTATACATACTGACACAGCCCCAAACTCGCTTAATCAGCCCAAATGAACTCCAACATCCTCCGTGCTTCTCGAACAGTGATAATTTGGACCGTTGTACTGTTCGCCCTCAGTAAACGTAAAAATTTTCCGTGAGTCCATTCCGTCAACTGTGGTTACCTGTCTCAATTCGATAACCTCTGTGTTGCACTCACATGTTTTGTTATCACTGACAACTTATTGAGGCAGTTCGTCGTTTATTTAGGCTATGCAATAACTGCTGCTTGACCACCACCTGTTCACTTTCTTTGTGTTCATGTTTTACCTCAGTAGAGTTAACAAAATCAAAACCTTAACCGTGAATTATCGTTTAGCGGCCATTACCTGACAAGAACATTAGTCACCACTATCCTCATTCTGACAGTTTCATAATATTATGTATTGTATCTTAGCGATTATTTTTGTGCACTGTTTTCAGTAAAGTTATTTATAGTATTTTACTTTATAAACCTGGTAATGCACCAGAGATGAAAGTCAGCCAATACTAATCTGTAATGAGTCGGACCACTTCCCCGTGCTATCAGATCCAATGGCTGTGATTTCTGAGTACCAACGATCACGTGGCTTCTGCAAACGGTATGGTCCCAACTACAAACCCCATCATTTATAGTTCGTCCATAACTTTATGAATGTTTGGAAAAGCAGGTTCGAGTTAAAAAGGCTTGTATTCAGGCTTCACAGTAATTCTATTTACACATGGTGGATTTTGTTTAATACAACCAAAATTTCAGTGAACTTTCACAAGGAGATGCTACGTTTGTCGTCCAACAAGTGTTAACCCTTTTTTCTACTACTTCTGTTATTCGAAAACGAAGCTACAGCAAAGTATTTTTATATTTTCAAACGCCCATGAAAATAAAACCCTTGACCGGGCAACCTTTTAGAACCATAGATTGACTGCCCAAAATAAAGGCAGCATTAAATATCCTTCATTAAGTCTGTGTCTAAAGTTCATAAGTGAAACAGCGTGCTATCAAAAACTTCCGAAACCCACTGGTTAAATAGATTTACATGTCTGATAGCACAGCAAACTATAATTTTAAGTGTATCACACATCGCTTGCAGCCACTCAAACTCCTCAAAACTCCCTATGAGAACTACAAATTCACGTCTTGACTACATCTACTGTGGCATGTTCAGAAAACTTCAAACTGAGTGTCTTCCAGTCATTTGGAACTAGAGTTATAATTTGCCTAACTGCCACACAACCAAGAAGGATAAAATCCCATGTAGGAAGAGAGAAGAATGAAGAAGGAGGAGGGAAGGGGACCTATAAACCAAAAATAGCTAGGTTTCTATTCAGACATTCAAAATCAAGGCGTCTACACCCGCGGCCTATATCCAAGGCGTTTCCAAACTTGTTACCAGCATAATATGAAAAAAATCAAGGCAGCTTCAGTTTTATGACACGCTTTTGTACATTCTCAACAGGCTTAATATTGACACAGTATAACTAGTTTATGGTGGCAAGCTGCGATTATCTAGCAAGCTCTTCCAGCCTTTTTTTCGATGAAGTGTTTCCTTTGAAATCACCCTCATCATCACACATAATATTCTGCATATCCGGCTTAGCCGTCGTTGCCGAGAGAAGAAATTGTAATATTCCATGAAATTTTGGCTAACTATTTTTCACTCGTATTATGTGAGCCACTTATCATATTTGGCCTAGTATTTTTAGAAGTCCTTTCAAAAAATAAAACAATTTCCGACTTAGCAATGCCATTACCATCAACCACTTTGTACGTCATTTCAAGGAAGCTTTATTACATAACCGTGTTGCTCATGAAGGCATCCGCTCTGAAAACACTTGCAGATCGGATACTTTCCTCACCAGCAACTTCTTTTTCATAGTCGACATTTTGTTGCTTTAAAAGATAAAACAACACGCTTAATATACAAAACGTTTTGGTAAGGTTAGTCTCAGGATAATTTTTCTGATATACGAAACTCACGCCAGACGGTGAAAACTCAGGAAGAAGACATACCGAAGATCACTGCAACTAGCAATCAAATTAGATACATTTATCCGGTGACTGTTCCACGAACTTTGCATACAGAGATCTTTAGGTGCGTGTAATTTACATTGTGTGTGCCAATATTTATCACTGCTTCAAGAAGCAATTATGACGACTCGTTCGTCCTAAGAACAATTAGCAGTATTAGGTATTTTCTTTCTTTCCTTTCTCAGGATAGATGTGTCAATTAGATTCAATGGACGGTCTAACTTTAATGAATGCTTGCGTAGTGATACGCTTCATTCGTAGTAATTATTTGTAAAAGATGCTTTCACCAAAGACTATTGACTTAACTTGTGAATAACAGTCGTGAGCTAATTTTATTTAGACTTTTAACTCTAGTATTCGTGTTTTCATCTTTGACGCCAGATTTAGTTTTATAACTGAAAAAGCGGTACAGAATAAACTAAACCCACGCTCTAGGTCTATTAAATACCTTGTTCATATAACAGAATTTGATTTTCTGGATGTTGGATGTTCTAGCTGTACATCAGCGCTGGTCCTATGTGGGTCGATGCGAAGCTGCAATGATATCCGTGAAAGCCACGGCTTAGAACCGCGCCCAAGCATCTTTTGGGCCCAAGCTACTTTGTAGTGTCTATGTCAACAGGGAGGTAATTTTTCTTTCAGTAACTATAAGTAATATTTTCATCAAACAACTATTCGTCTACTTTACTGTCTCAAATGCTAACGAGAACTAGGATAAAAACTGAACAAGGATCAAGTAGTAAATTTATTGCGTAAGTGCACCAAATTAACGCTTTCCAAGATATACACAACGAATGCCAGACGCGAAATAAGAATACGAATAACTGTGTGCACCGAATGTGTATTATACGACAATTATAATAGGTCTCAACGAGTGCTAAACAACACCGATAAGCGGAGGCAACTAAGGAGGTTAAGGATTTGACCATATGGTCGATATTCTCGATATCGAGCACGCGAGCAAAACGAAAGTGTGTTTCTGTAGTGACCTGGAGATACCCCCGGTCTGCTTGCTGTACGATGTGTAAAATCCTTCCTAAAATCTTAGCTCACATTGTACATAGGACCTTAAGGAACCTTTTTTGCCGT